>CM045760.1:2872490-3137792 GCA_025200525.1 Camellia lanceoleosa
ACACATAACTCAAACAGATAATCATTCAAGCAAACAGATACAATATGCAATATAATAGACAAACTTATTCAATTTCAGTTTCGCCCAATCAATGCTCAAGAGTTCATGCAGTGCACTTATCAGTCATTATCAGTTCAGTTTAGCATTAATCAGTATATAATTCAGTGGTTATACGGTAATGGGTACGAGGGTTGTTACACACATGGAGTTTGGGGAGGCATAGGATCTTGAAGAGTGAGAGTGGATGCTTGAATTACCAAGATCAAATCTACAAAAGATGCTCAGAGCCCAGATTCTATTTTGAAATCTACAGAGATGCAAGATACAAGGTGGAGGAGAGAGAGTAGCCATAGTCAAGTGGGAACTTGAGCAATTTGCTACACAATTAGAAGTGAAAAGGTAGGGGCTCGACACTTTTTGTTAAAGAGAAGGTTCCCATGATGTATGACGTAGAATTTATTATCTTAAAAATTCCTCAAAAAAAAAAAAAATCATAAATCAATTTAAAAAGAAAAGCACCCACTACATCGGCATGGGTATGTATGAAAATAAAAAATTTCCACAAGAATATATTTTCCTATAAAATCTAGAAAAGAAATCAACAGATCAGAAAACTTCCTGGTTAACCATAGCTGAAAGAAATTTATATGCATATTCAATTGCTGAGTATCCCCCTAGTATGAAAAAAAAATGTCCATTTGCCATCCAGATACACCACAAGAGGAAAAGGTCAAATATAAAGAGGAAAGATTCAGATTGGAAGAGGTTGATCAATAGTCAACCCAACCCCGCTAAGTCAAGAGTCCTAATCCTCTAGAGTGATATTTTGTAGAGTGATCTTAAAGTGATATTTTGGATGACTAAGATTTAATTCTACAAAAGTTGAGAGTATAATAATCATTTCACCTTCCAGCTTTTAAGCCCTAACCCTATCACTCTAAGATCATTCTAGGAAAAAATCACTTTAGAGGATCCGAACTCTAAGTTGAGGTCAGCTATAAGTTTTTCAACCCGAACTTTACAGATGCGGCCTATAGCCTGTTCAAAAGTCCGGTAGGCCTCTGAGTCCATTGAGCTGATTAATTCACATCCATACTCAAATTGGAACCGAGTTAAATACATATCCTACATGTGCCACAAATATACTCAAAGTATTCATAGTTGCAATTTCATTCTTCTGAATCTCATAAAAAATCTATCATTAAATCCACTGTTTCTTAAATCTTTATAATTTGCAGAACATGTACTTTATATTGGTAGTTTAAACCTGCTATGAATCTGTAATGTACATGTGTTCACAGATTTTTTAAGTTATATATATTATATCTTAAATAGAGTGGAAATGAACCCTATTATTCAACAAAACATGAATCTGCACTGGCAAATTCATGAATCCACTATAACATTAGCCCAAACATAACTTGCTCTTTAGAAAACCCAAATTTGCACTTGTAATTGAGAATTTCATTGCAATTTACTCTTCATCCCTTCCATAAGTGCTATGCAACATAATCAATTAAGAACGTATAATTTATCAAATTAGACATCGACTTAAATTTGTAATTGGTTTTTACAAAGTTAACAAGATTCAAAAAAGTCTAGAAATAAACAATTAAAACTAACCAAAATTATCACAAGGTTCCATTTCATCATCATGAAAGTTAATGTCCATTCATGGCTGAGGTTTTTTTGAAATGCCCAATACATGTTTATGTACCCACCAAATTATGAAGTTTATATAATGAACACTCCTTGATAGTTGCACATAAAGAATAGGTGATCCTAATAATGGAGGTAAAGTGAATAAATACATGGACATACGGTGGCTGCCATCAATTCATGGACATACTTTTGGAACTAAGAAAAAATAAAGAAGCAAGTCATGCATTTCTACCTATGAAAGGAATGGAACAAGCCTGTTTAGCCATGTTACAAGCTTTCTCTGATGCATTTAGAATCTCATAGTAAAAAACCAAGAAGTTGAGTGCCAGTCCCAACCTTATAGGGTGAGTTGAGCAAGATCACCTACCGCAATATCCTTCACAGCTTTGACCAATTAAAAATAAAAAATAAAAATTTGTCAATAGCAATTCTTAGGTATATTAATGAGTAGCACGTGGAATCATCATCAATGAATGCTATTTTACAAATATGCATAGGTCTCAGATTTAACTCTTCTTAGGTTCTAATAAACTCTTTGGAGTCACATTTTTGAAACCCTAAAATGTCCTTCAACCAATCGTAAAAGGGAAAATAGAGAATGTCCTTCAACCAAACCCATTTTAGAAATCAACATGAAATTTAACTGAATCAAGCATATAAAACCCTAAAGTAAGAATCAGAAAGGGAGGAAATAGAGGAAGGGGGAGAGAGAGAGAGAGAGAGACACACACACACACATACACACATACACAGAGAAGGAGATAGATAGAGAGAGATTGTGAGCGAGAGAGCTGGAGCGAAAGAAAGAGAGACATGGACAAACCGAGAGCGAACGCTGTGCCCAAGAGAGAGAGAGATAGAGAGAGAGAGAGAGAACTTGTGATCCGTGGTTGTGGTGGTGGTGATTTGCATTGGTGGTGGTGGTGGCCGTGGCTATGGCGATGTCCTTCGTATGGTGGGTTGCGGTGAGGATTCTCGTGAGGTTTGGTAAAGGACATCTGGTGTGAGAGATTTGAATGTTGTTTTCAGAATGAGAAAGGGCGAGCAAAATGAATTTGGTATTTGGCGCCTAAAAACTGCTTTTGGCTCTAAAACTTTGAACCTTGGCGGCTAATTTTATTGTTTAGTCGGCAAATGAACGCTTATTGGCAACTAATTTCCTTTTGGTTGGAAAAAGTAACATTTGCGAAAAAAATTTATTGGTCGCGAAAGAGTAACCATAAAAATATGTCATTTTTAGTGACTAACATTTCTTTTGTCGCAACAAATAATATACAACGACTAAAAAAGGATTTAGTAGGCTAAAATTTAGACAACAATGACTAATATACTTTTTAGTCGCCATAAATAACATTTTTGCCGACTAAAAATAAATTTAGTCGCAAATAAGTAATATTTCTCAACTAAAAAATTATAGTAGCTACATCCTAAACCATTGCCGACTAATATAAAATTTAGTCGCCAAAAGTGATATTTTTGGCGACTAAATTTCACATTAAACTAATTTTTTTATTTTTTATTTTTTATATTATAATCAAAATAATATCATAAGGGTAAGGTTAGGGATGCTAAATTCTCTACCAAATAAATGACCAAATGTCTTGTGGGATCTCCACTTTTGTGGACCCCACACCTATATGACACAATATACACAAGGTACATATTGTCACAATTAGAAAAATGTCCTCTCTCTACTTTATTCAAATATTAGTTAAAAGTGCAAGATGTAAAATATGATTGGTTATCAGAAAAGTAATAACGCTTAGACATTCAATAATATTTTGGCACATATATTTTTAGTAAGACTTTTAGTACATATGGTATTGCTCCTTAATAAATAGACTTCAATGCCAATATTTACCATGTTACCATTTACACCAAAAATAAAAAATAAAAAATGTGCTACTACTGTAAAATTAATGCGCTGTCCAAAAATAAAAAATAAAATCTCTATACAACTCACAACTTAATTTGTCTTAATAGCTTGAATATCTCCATCCAATATTTCATATCCCATAATTAGATTGATGGGTTGTTTAAATGTGCCCTTGGTTTGAGCACTCCATTTCTACAGAACAAGACAACCAACCACATGAAATTAGAGCAAAGAAACCTGGGTTTCAATATGTGTATATAAACAATCATTTATCATAATGTAATACGTTTATTTGTTGCATTTCTTAACATGTAAAAAAATAATTAGAAATTAAAAGTTAATTATGATTTTTTTGATACACAATATATAAAATTTTACGGTAAATTACAAATACACCCTCGAGGTTTGCTTAAAATACTTAATTGTCCTGTGGCTCGTAAAATTACAAATACCTCATTTGTAATTTTTATTTAATGTAATTAATTGAAAAGTGAAATTTCTAATTGTTCACCTATACAATAATAAAATTATCTGAATTATTAATTGAAATAAAATTGTAACGATATTAAAACTGTTAATTAACTTGATGGATTATTAATAAAATGACGTATTTGTTATGCAATTAGAAACCTTAGGGGGTCATAATGTAATTGCGAAAATCTCAACGGAGAATTTTTAATTGAAAGTAGACCTCAGGAGTGTATTTATAATTTATTCAAAATTTTAAATTAAAAATATAATAAATAATTTCATGAATTACACCAAACATTCTTATACACGTATAGTTATGCACTAAAAAATATGTGTATCATATATAAATTATGATATTTATAATATTTATTATTACAAATGTAATTTAAATTATTTTTAGTCATAATTAAAAAATAATAATGAGTTATAACTAAATACACATAAAGCTATTTTTTTTATATATATATTTTAATCAAAATAATATCATAAGGGTAAGGCTAGAGATGCTAAATTCTCTACCAAATAAATGATCAAATATCTTGTGGGATCGGTAATTTTGTGAACCCCACACCTATATGACACATTATACCCAAGGTACATGTTGTCACAATTAGAAAAATGCCCTCTCTCCACTCTGTTCAAATATTAGTTAAAAGTGCTAGATGTAAAATATGATCGGTTATCAGAAAAGTAATAATGCTTAGACATTCAATAATATTTTGGCACACATACTTTTAGTAAGACTTTTAGTAAATATGGTATTGCTCCTTAATAAATAGACTTCAATGCCAATATTTACCATGTCACCATTTACTCCCAAAAATAAAAAAATATGTGCTATTAATGTAACATTAATGCACTGTCCAAAAATACACACAACTCACAAATTAATTTGCCTCAATAGCTTGAATATCTCCATCCAATATTTCATATCCCATAATTAGATATTTAGAGGTGCCCTTGGTTTGAGTACTCCATTTCTAGAGAAGAAGACAACCAACCACATGAAATTAGAGCAAAGAAACATGGGTTTCAACATGTATATATACACAATAATTTATCATAATATAATATGTTTATTTGTTGCAGTTCTTAACATGTAAAAAAATAATATTTAGAAATTAAAAGTTAATTAAGATTTTTTTGCTACACAATATATAAAATTTTAGGATAAATTACAAATACACCCCCTGAGTTTTGCTTAAAATACGGATTGTCCCTGTGACTTAAAAATTACAAATACCTCCCTGTCAAAATTTTTTATTTAACAGAATTAATTGAAAATGTGAAATTTCTAACTGTTCACCTATACAATAATAAAATTATCTGAATTATTAATTGAAATAAAATTTAACGATATTAAAAACTGTTAATTAACTTGATAATTTATTAATAAAATGACCTATTTGTTATGCAATTAAACACCTTAGGGGAATGTGATTTCTAAAATCACAACGGAGAATTTGTAATTTAAGTAAACTTTAGGAGTGTATTTATAAGTTATTCAAAATTTTAAATTAAAAATATAGTAAATAATTTCATGAATTACACCAAACATTCTTATACACAGATAGTTATGCACACTAAAAAATATGTGTATCATATATAAATTATGATATTTATAATATTTATTATTACAAATGTAATTTAATTTGTTTTTAGTCATAATTAAAAAATAATAATGAGTTATAACTAAATACACATAAAGCTATATTTTTTTTTATATATTATAATCAAAATAATATCATAAGGGTAAGGCTAGGGATGCTAAATTCTCTATCAAATAAATGACCAAATATCTTGTGGGATATGTAATTTTGTGGACCCCACACTTATATGACACAATATACACAAGATACATATCGTCACAATTAGAAAAATGCCCTCTCTCTACTCTGTTCAAATATTAGTTAAAAGTGCAAGATGTAAAATATGATTGGTTATCAGAAAAGTAATAATGCTTAGACATTCAATAATATTTTGGCACACATACTTTTAGTACATATGGTATTGCTCCTTAATAAATAGACTTCAATGCCAATATTCACCATGTTACCATTTACACCAAAAATTAAAAAAAAAAATATGTGCTATTATTGTAACATTAATGCACTGTCCAAAAATACAAAATAAAATCTCTACACAACTCACAAATTAATTTGTCTCAATAGCTTGAATATCTGCATCCAATATTTCATATCCCATAATTAGATTTATGGGTTGTTTAGATGTGCCCCTTGGTTTGAGCACTCCATTTGTAGAGAACAAGACAACCAATCACAAGAAATTAGAGCAAAGAAACATGGGTTTCAATATGTGTATATACGCAATAATTTATCATAATGTAATACGTTTATTTGTCGCATTTCTTAAGATGTAAAAAAATAATAATTAGAAATTAAAAGTTGTTAAGATTTTTTTTTGCTACACAATATATAAAATTTTTGGGTAAATTACAAATACACCTCCTAAGGTTTGCTTAGAATACAAATTGTCCATGTAGCTTAGAAAATTACAAATACATTCCTGTCAGAATTTTTTGTTTACCAAAATTAATTAAAAAAGTAAAATTTCTAACTGTCCATCTATACAATAATAAAATTATTTGAATTATTAATTAAAATAAAATTTTAATGATATTAAAAACTGTTAATTAACTTGATGATTTATTAATAAAATGACCTATTTGTTATGCAATTAAAAACCTTTGGGGGTCATAATGTAATTTTTAAAATCACAACGAAAATTTTTTAATTTAAGTAAACCTCAGGAGTGCATTTATAATTTATTCAAACTTTTAAATTAAAAATATAATAAATAATTTAATGAATTACACCAAACATTCTTATACACAAATAGTTATGCGCACTAAAAAATATGTGTGTCATATATAAATTATGATATTTATAATATTTATTATTACGAATGTAATTTAATTTATTTTTACTCATAATTAAAAAATAATAATGAGTTATAACTAAATACCCATAAAACTATATATTTTTTTTATATATTATAATCAGAATAATATCATATGGGTAAGGCTAGGTGTAAATCATCAAGCATTATGACGCAACGGATAAAATATCAGAATCATACCTTTTGGAGAAGAACCTCGTGGGTAAATCACGTGCTTCCAGAATCTGAACAACGAACCCAGCAATGGAGTGATACTACAAAATGAGTATCACCCACACAAGTCACAGTGCAAAATGGCTTGATCTTTGTTTAATGGGAGAGAGTCAGAGAGAGAGAGTCTGGGAAAGAAAAGGTTATGGGTAAAAACCCCATAACGTATCTGATATACGTATATTTTAAATTAACCATATAATCTGATATATCGTATCTGATATATCAATATATTATCTAAAATATATAATCAGATATATAACCACCAATATCTATCTATCCATCTATCCATATCTATTGATATGATAGATATAGATATCCTGAATGGTTATCCAAATAAGTTTGAAGTAAAATTCAAACTTATATGGATAAGGTTCAAGAGGTTCAGGTTCAAAGGGTCATGCTACATAGACGCCCAATTTCTAACACTAGGGATGCTAAAATCTCTACCAAATAAATGATCAAATATCTTGTGGGATCTGTAATTTTGTAGACCCCATACCTATATGACACGATATACACAAGGTACGTATTGTCACAATTAGAAAAATGTCCTCTCTCTGTTCTATTCAAATATTAGTTAAAAGTGCAAGATGTAAAATATGACTGGTTATCAGAAAAGCAATAATGCTTAGACATTCAATAATATTTTGGCACATATACTTTTTGTAAGACTTTTAGTACATATGGTATTGCTCCTTAATAAATAGACTTCAATGTGAATATTTACCATGTTACCATTTACATCAAAAATAAAAATAAAAATATATGCTATTATTGTAACATTAATGCACTGTCCAAAAATACAAAATCAAATCTCAATGCAACTCACAAATTAATTTGTCTCAATAGCTTGAATATCTCCATTCAATATTTCATATCCCATAATTAGATTTATGGGTTGTTTAGATGTGCCCTTGGTTTGAGCACTCCATTTCTAGAGAAGAAGACAACCAACCACATGAAATTAGAGCAAAGAAACATGGGTTTCAATATGTATATATACACAATAATTTATCATAATATAATACGTTTATTTGTTGCATTTCTTAACATGTAAAAAACTAATAATTAGAAATTAAAAGTTAATTAAGATTTTTGCTACACCATATATAAAATTTTAGGGTAAATTACAAATACACCCTCGAGGTTTGCTTAAAATACAAATTGTCCCTATCGCTAGAAAATTACAAATACCTCCTCGCCGAATTTTTTATTTAATGTAATTAATTAAAAAGTACAAGTTCTAACTGCTCACCTATACAATAATAAAATTATCTAAATTATTAATTGAAATAAAATTTTAACGATATTAAAACTTAATTAACTTGATGATTTATTAATAAAATGGCCTATTTGTTATGCAATCAGAAACCTTAGGAGGGCATAATGTAATTTCTAAAATCACAACGGAGAATTTGTAATTTAAGTAAACCTTAGGAGTGTATTTATAATTTATTTAAAATTTTAAATTAAAAATATAATAAATAATTTCATGAATTACGCCAAACATTCTTATACGAGATACTTATGCGCACTAAAAAATATGTGTATCATATATAAATTATGATATAAATAATATTTATTATTACAAATGTAATTTAAATTATTTCTGGTCATAATTAAAATACAATAATGAGTTGTAACTAAATACACATGAAACTCCTTATTTATTTATTTATATTATAATCAAAATAATATCATAAGGGTAAGGCTAGAGATACTAAATTTTTTTCTAACAAATAAATGATCAATGTTTTGTGGGATCCCCAATTTTGTGGACCCCACACCTATATGAGATATTTTGTCATTTATTTGGTAAAAAATTTGAGATCTATAACATTTTTCATATCATAATAAATATCAGAATAAATCATAATTAATACTATAATAAATTATAATAAGGGTTCGTTTGGAATGTGGGTTGATTTTTTGATTTTTTAGCCTTTTAACTATTTTAGTCTAGGCTAAAAAATATCGTTTAGAATAAGCTTTTTGACAGAAAAAAATAAAATGATTATGGGTTGTAGATAACATTTTGTCCTATTTGGATACGATAATCTTTTTTGTCCTATATGATTATCTTAGTCCAAACATTCATCCGAAACGAGGTCTGAATATTATAAAGAAAAATTAATAGTTAGTCTTAGGGTATTGCCTTGTTATAACTGATAAAAAATGCTAAACTTATAAATTTATGTTAAATAATTCGAGAATAAAGAGACACCATGTAATGGTGCCCCTACACTATGCAAAAACTTTTCTAATAAAAAAATTATTGATTAATAAAAGATCCACATATTTATGTTAAATAATTAAAAAAGAGGAAATATAATAAATTATAATTGATGAAGAGACGTAGTGACGTGGTACCTGAAGCAACTAAATTATGGATTGATCTCCTATTTTTCTGGGTACAAGGATCCTCTGAAGTTTTGGCCCTGGAGTGATCCCTGAAGTTGTCGATCCAATGGTCGAGATCTAACTAACCAAAACGACGCTGCTTTTGGTTAGTAATTCAAAAAAAAAAAACAAATTCGGGTTTCAAAATTCTAAATCATCTGTGATACGTGAACCATCAGAGACGAAAGAGAGAGAGAAAGGGCTGAGAAAAGAGCTCGATCCACCTCGATCAATACCGCCACGCTGCTGTGTTACATTGCCATTGCTACGCACGCCGCCTCACCATACTCCAACAGATTGAAGGGAAAGAGCACAGGTTTGTTCATCCTCCAAAGTTAAAATATTAGGGCTTTGAATAAAAAATTAGGGAAAATCTGAACTTGGGTCTCATTTCCATTTTTGATTATGCAGTCAATGACATTCCAACAAAGAATTAGAAGTGAGAATTTCAACAAAAATGTCATACTTTTAACTCTTACTAATTTGTGGGTTTTGAAGTTTATTCAATGTGTATTTCAACTTATTGTAGGTTTTTAATTGTCATAAAATGTGAGGCGGTATCTTCTGCTCTTGAATCAGAGATCAAGATTGAGCAAAAAAGTGTAGAATCTGACATTATTCTGAAACCAAAACAAGAAATTGGTATCAAGAGTGAGTCAAAAAGTGCAGTCGGCATAATTTTGAAGCCAAAGCAAGTATTGGTTGCTGAATCACCAGCTCAGATAGTACATCAACAGTATGGGAAGTAAGTAATAAGTACCCATTTGCAGTACACATATCTAAAATGGTCATGAGGACTATTGGGTTGAGGATTAATGCTGTATCATTTTGAAATTTCAAGATGGCACCTTCTGCTGAATGGCAATGACAAGAAGAGTTCATCCACTTGTTTCTTTAAACCCATACCAAGGAAATTGGACCATAAAAGTCCCAAGTTAAGGTGCAAAGGAAATATGAGGACTTACAAAAATGCCAGAGGAGAAGGTCAGGTTTTCAATGTAGAGTTAATCGATGAAGATGTAAGTAAACATTTGCTATTTGTGAAGTGTTCATGTAGAAACCTCTCGTTGATGATTTAACTAAGTTGATTGTTTTGGTGCAGGGTACACAAATACAAGCAACAATGTTTAATGAAGCTGCAAAGAAGTTCTTTGACAAGTTTCAGTTGGGGAAGGTTTATTACATTTCAAAGGGAACACTAAAAGTTGCTAATAAGCAGTTCAAGACGGTCCAAAATGACTATGAAATGACTTTGAATGAAAATTCTGAGGTGGAGGAAGCAAGTAATGAAGCAGCTTTTATTCCTGAAACAAAATTCAATTTTGCCCCCATTGATGAATTGGGTCCATATGTAAATGAAGTTGGTTGTTGACTTCTTTAGGACTTTTTTTGTTGTTTAAAAATTAAGTGTAATTTAAATTCGGATTTGAACTTCGCCTTTTGTGAACTAAATATTATGTGTAAATGAAGTTGGTTGTTGACTTCTTTTGTTTGTTTGGATTGTTGGTTTGGATTGTTGGTCGATTTGTGATGCTCGATTTGTTGACTTCTATACCCTCGATTTGTGTTGGTTTGGATTGTTGGTCGATTTGTGATGCTCGATATGTGTAAATAAAGTTGGTTGTCGACTTCTATATCTTTATGTGATGCTCGATTTGTGTCCCATTCAATTTCGACCATTGTTATGACCAAACATGTATTTTCAGATTTTAAGAAATCAAATGGAATAATGTTTTATTCAAATTGAAGGGTTATAATGATTGAGCAACATATCAGCACATATTTGATTGAGCAACATATCAACACGATTTGGTTTATTTGGTTTACATATCAGCACATATGAACATATCAGCCCAAATAAACTTATTAACTTATTTTTTGCTGATATCAAACTAGAATCAGATTCCCATGATTTGAACATAACGCAAATTTCAGCAACATATTTCAACAACTTTGAGCACCATTTCAGTACATATTTCAGCAACATATCAATACAAATTTGAGCAACATATCAGCACAAATTTAAGCACCATTTCAACCAAATTTCAACAACATATCAGCCCAATTTAAGCACAATTTCAGCACATATTTGACCAACATATCAGCACCAATTTCAGCATTATTTCAACCAAATTTCAGCAACATATGAGCAGAAATTTCAGCATCATTTCAACCAAATTTCAGCAACATATCAGCCCAATTTAAGCACCATTTCAGCACATATTTCACCAACATATCAGCACCAATTTCAGCATTATTTCAACTAAATTTCAGCAACATATGAGCAGAAATTTCAGCATCATTTCAGCCAAATTTCAGCAACATATCAGCCCAATTTTAAGCACCATTGCAGCACATATTTCACTAACATATCAGCACATATTTCACTAACATATCAGCCCAATTTTAAGCAACATATCAGCACCAATTTCAGCATCATTTCAACCAAAATTCAGCAACATATGAGCAGAAATTTGAGCACCATTTGAACTAAATTTCAGCAATATAACAACACAAATTTCAGCACCATTTCAGCACATACTTCAACAACATATCAACATTCACATAAACAAAAGGTTAAGGTCATTTCAACATTCAAATTTTAGTACAATCGCCAAGTCTTCAATATTACATATCCAACAAAAAAGTTTACAAATTTCTCAAAATCCTACATTAACATGAAAAGTGTTCAATATTACATATCCAACAAAAAATTCAACGCTACGATATTGACGTGTGATCCACATTCCCATGGCCTTGGCCACGCACGACCACGCCCATGCCCATATAGTACCTAAAAAAAAACAAATATATATAAGGAACCATAAAATAAAATGGAATTTTAAATGAATGAATGGCAAGATAAAAGAGGATTGGTGAAACATAAATTACTTCACTATATGCGGGACTATTCGAGGCTTATAGTCATAACCGCTTGCATTGTTAAGCAAGGCTTGATAGCTTCCATCCGAATACATCGATGGCATTGAAAAATGCATATTGTGACGAAGAAAACTTGGCTGCAACAATAACAAACACATATCAATTTAAAATGGTACAAAATATTTACAAATAAGTCATAATAAAACTTCTTATTAAAGTAACTTACATCATAGGCGGGATACATAAATTGAGTAGATGAAGCATTAACTTGAGGAACACACGTCGAGAATGGAGGAAGTTGAGGAGCACTTATTGAAAATAAAGGAGCTGATTAAGGAATACTCGGTGAAAATGAGGAAGATGGTTCAGGAGCACTCGCCAAAAATAAGGGAGGAGGTTGAGGAGCAACAGACATGGGAGTTTGAGAAGCATTGTGTGAACTAGGTTGAGAAGCAACAAACATGGGAGTTTGAGAAGCATTATGTGAACTTGTTTTATTTTTCTTTGCCAACGCAAGCTCCAAACCACCTTTTGTCCGCCTTTCGCCTTGCAGTGCACTCTCTTCGCTTGAGTCCTTTTGCTTGAACTACATTTGTATCCACTACACCATCCACTTCAAAGCTTTCGAGGCATGTGTCAGGAGGGCTTTCATGTTCAATAGTATCTGAGAAAGGCATATTGAATTTTGCGCTTAACATGCTTTCAATGTTTGCAATTAAGTCATCCGCTTTCTACCGTCAAGTTATATGTTTCTCACTTTGAAGCTCTACATGCTACTGCTCTGAAAATTGCCATCAATGATCTAAAGCGTGAAGTTTGATGCAATCTTACATCAACCTTAATATCATGCCCACACCTATCTTTCACATTTTCAGCTCTTGCTTTTTTAGTCCATCTCTTGAGAATATATTGGGAAGGAATCTCTTTGAATTTGAGGATTTCTCTAAGGATCTTCAAACAATGACTACACAAAATGCCTTTCATTTCAAATTTCCTACAATTGCAAGTGAGTGAACCATCACACTCCACTGTCACCTTCCTCACCTTTACACCATCACTATCAAGAACCGTATAAATGGTACTCTCACCACAAATTTCAGTTTCTTCAATGTTTACTTCAAGGGACTTGACATACTCATCTTGAAATTCTTCATAAATCTTATTTGTGTAAACATCTGCAGCTTGCTCCATAATCTTCACTTTAATATTCACCCTCGGCAACTTTTGGCATAGAGCATATTCGGCTTGTAACTCTGTGTACCTCTTCTCACAAAGAACTCGATCAAAATGCATGAAAAATTGCATTAAGTTATGATCAGACTGAATGAAATCCTTTAAGAATGCATTAAAGGATTCACTAAGTTGGGTGCTACTCATACCCGCACCCCATGCATTTCTAACATATGGCCAACCCCATTTTTCCTTGACTCCAAATGTTAACTTCAACCAATGATTATCTTGCACTTCATACTTGTCAAGCATTTCCTCCCATTTTAACGTAAAATCATCCTCATCCTCAATGTCGTACATAAATTTGGATAAAACACTCTTCATCCCTTTATCCCTCACCTCTTTATCCTTGAAGATAGAATTTGCATGCCTTAATGCATTTTGCATCAAATGCCAAGTGCAAAGGCGGTGTTTTGTGTTAGGCATGACAATAGGTATGGCCTTAGCCATTGCAAAGATCTGATCCGTAAAAATTGTTTTGAGCTCATTCACGACAAACTCGCCCCAAAAAGTTTGGGCATGACCCATTCAAAATCGACACTAAACTCAAGTATACATATAATACGGGGCCTGAACGGAAGCATTAAAATTTAAACGCAATAACAAACTCCATTGAGCTACCTCTAATATGCCAGGATCATATGCATCACATACATCATAATAACCAGTCACAGGCCAAAATTATACAGTGGGCCTCAATCATATAGATATACATATACTGATTCCAGACTCTAAGATTGGGCATCTAAAAAAAAAACATTTAAATCTTGTACGTTTAACCTTATATGAGACTCAAAATACAAGATAACATCTTAATAAAGCTTCACAGAGCTGAGTGGTCTCGCCTAGTGCCTGGACTCTTAAAGGTGGACAAAAAGGAATGGACGTCTTGGGTTATGACTGACCTTCTGATTGGTACCTACAGAAACAACATATAGAGGGTGAGCCAAGCTCAGTGAATAGCCATACGTGAATAAAGCAATCCTAACTTAAAATATTGTAATAATAGAAATACTCATGTTTGAACTTGTAATATACTTAACGTGCATAGACTTGTATTATACTTGTAATCTTATCTTATCATGCATAGATTTGTAATATACTTGAACTTCAACTATGCGTATACTTATAACATGCTTGAGCTTGTAATAGACATGACCTTGTAACATGCGTATACTTGAAGACTTGTAGACTTGAAACGTACATGAACTTGTATATACTTAGGACCATACTTGAAACATGTTTGAAATATACTTGAACCCATACTTGAATTATCCTTGAAAATACACATGGATTCGTAACTTCTCTGTACTTATTAAACCATATAAATAAGTAAGGAAAGACATATGAACTAGATGTAACTTTTCAAAGTTTCCTGAAAATAGGTCCCCGCTCGAGCGCCACTTTGGCCGCTCGAGCGGACTGTACAATGTAATAAAATTGCTGGGAGGTCAATTTTCCCGCCGAAGGAATTCCTCCGAGCGACCATGCAACTTTCGAAACTTTTCAATTCCATTTAAAGCTCCAACCTGGTATCCAAAGCTTCAAAATGTATACTTATAAATTTCAGAACACATATTTATAAAACTTCAAAACATATACTTACCAAACTTCAAATAACTTCAAGACATATACTTAAGCATACAATGCGAAGTCTACATAGTTAGTGTGAGTTTGTGTTACCTTGTGATGATCTTAGGCTCTATCTTGAAACAGATTAACTTGAACATCTTACAACATATCAGCTCGAACCTCTTGAAACATATGAATTTGAACATCTTAAAACATATCAGCTTCAACATCTTGACACATATTAGCTTGAACATTTTCAAACATATAACTTAAACATCTTGAAACATATTAGTTTGAACGTCTTAAAACATATAACTTAAACATATAACTTACACATCTTGAAACATATTAGCTTGAGCATCTTACTTTGGCTTAAAGCCCTTGTACATTGTAGCACGAGGCCCTTGAATAATTTGGCATTAAGCCCTTGAGAGTTGGCATAAAGCCCTTGAGAATTGGCATAAAGCCCTTGAGAATTGGCATTAAGCCCTTGTATACTTGAAAGTTGGCATAAAGCCCTTGAAAATTGGCATAAAGCCCTTGAAAGTAGGCATGAAGCCTTGAAAATTGGCATTAAAAATGCCCTTGTAAGTTGGCATGAAGCCCTTGTAACATACTTGAAACATTTGGCACGAGGCCCTTGTAACATACTTGAAACATTTGGCACGAGGCCCTTGTAACATACTTGAAACATTTGGCTCGAGGCCCTTGTAACATACTTGAAACATTTGGCTCAAGGCCCTTGTAACATACTTGAAACATTTACATATTTGCATAACATTTTCATGGTTACTTTACATTTCTAAATATACCGTAATTATATAACATTCAACCCATTACTTCCTTACATGGTATTTCCTTCGTTTTATTATTTCTTTACATAAGTAACTTCATTCATGTAGAAACATAAAATCAAACATTAAAGCTAAGCCTTTAGGCCCGAGTCTTACAAAATGGAAGGATTTCATCTTCCCCTTTCTTATTTCCATACGGCAAGACATGAACATCATTACATATTGTCCATGTACAAAATGATAGTGACAATTATTAACTGCATATGAAACATTCCATTACCCCTTTACTTACTGAAGGTATTTCATTCATTCCATCGTTCCGTTACGTAATTAACTTCTTTCACTTAGTGACATAGAAATCATGTGTTCATAAGCTGCTAATGACAATCTTTAGCTAGATATAAAACATATCACTACTCACAAAGGCTATAACGAAGTGCTTGTCTTTCTCGTTATGTCCTGCACATGGAAACAACTTATACATTAAGGCATCAAACACAATTCAATATAGGCAACATGATTCAACTCAACATCATTAATTATAATTCAACATATTTCAAAAGGAATTCTTAAATTCCATTTTAATACTCCATAACTGAATTTATATCATCCATATCATCAACAACTCTTTTCCCCCAATTTCCCCTTTATTAAAACATAATTTACAATGCATTTAACAAGGTTCAATCGCAAATTTTAAACATAACTTTCAAACATTTCTAAATCCCAATTAAACTTGAACACATATAATTCAATATCTCAATTTCATTATTCTATTTTCAATTTGGGCCAAATCCTTGATTACCATCCTTAATCAACATAGGGTTTCATGAAATTTCAAATAAAATGCAAACTTATGAACCCATCACTCTTTGTTCCAATTTTCTCATTGATTAAACATCTAAGATTCATAATTCATCACTTAAACCCATCAATTGAACCCCCAATGCTCCAACCCGAAATTCCCCCAAAATCTCATAATTTCTTCTATATACTTCAATAAGGAAATTTGTACAATTATACAATGGAAATACTTCAAATCTATCTATAGATGTACGTATTGAAGAGTAATAGAACCCTTACCTCAAGAATCAAACATAAGAACAAGCTTTAAGCAGAATTTTCGCAAATCCGAATTCCAATCGGGTAAAAACGTTAGTCCTCTCTTGCTCTCCATCCTTGAGGCAAAAACCATGGTAGATTGTTGTTCAAAGTAGAGGAAATCAAGGGTTTTGGGGCTAGGGTTTCAGACTCAAGCAAAGGGAAGAAGAGGGGAAAAGAAAAATGGAAGAAATGATCTCAAAAACCCGTGTTTAAAGTCGCTGTCGTAATTTCCGCTCGAGCGGACTGATTTGCTCGAGCGGACCCGCCTCAAAGACAGATTGCGAAACTTCAAACAGGCATAACTCTCCCATCCGGACTCCGTTTTAGGTCATTCTTGTGGTCAAATTGAAGCCCCGGAAATAAGCTTTCCAATGGTTCTAACCTCACATCTAAATTCAAAGTGTGGAAAAAGAAAAGGGCAAAAGAGTGATGGTTGGTCAAAAATTCAACTCGAATTTGGAACTTTTTATCTAATCTTATCTATATATATCTTCTTAAGGCTTCAATCAAAGTTCCAAACATTATCCAAGGGTCCTTAATCATACTATTTAAAGTTCACTTGCCAACCCATCAATATCAAAAGTCCAACAACTATACAAGGTTTAAGGTGACAGGCACCACTATACATCAATCCGATGTGAATTTAAAATCCGGGTCGTTACAGAGCCTTACTTGACATTGCCTCCAAGAATCTTCTGAAAAGCCATATAAAAGAATCAGCAGTCTCATCATACATCAAAGCTGCGCCAAATATAACAGTTTCCCTATGATGGTTAAATCCAACGAAAGACGCAAATGGTCTATGTGCATTATTTAACTTGTAAGTAGTGTCGAAAGTGACCACATCACCAAATTGCCCATAATCCATGATCATCTGAGCATCGGCCCAAAATATGTTTGTAATCTGCTCCTCACTATGTAATTGGACCGAGTAAAAAAAAGATGGATTCTCCAATGTCTTCTCACGAAAATATTGCAAAATGCTACTGCCTCCATATGCCAAACCCTTTTGCCTCTTCGTTCTCCAATAATTTTTTTGGTCCACTTTTGTTAACCCAAGCGACTCCCTTCCACCAGCTTCATTACCCATGAGCTCAAATGCAGCATTAAGCCGGATTCCAGATTTTTCAGCTAAATCTATTTCGCTTGTTCGTGATGCGATATCTTCCTCTGGGATGGTAACATATACGCATATTCTGTTGGTACAAAAATATGATTATGTTGTTCAACAAACTCACCAACAAAAAATTTATGAATATTCCTATCCCACTTAATGATAAGTCGGGCTTGACAACCAGTCCTCACTTCCTGCCTAGGATTTTTTGTTAATGGATCTCGCTTGTCTATACCCCGAAACCCCTCTTTATTACAAACAAATAGCCTTGAAGTGATTTGCCCCTCCTTGTTCTTGTTTACATAACCCCTTCTAATACTAAACCCCATCCTTCCTCCATAAGCATTATAGAAATTATATGCTTCTTGTTCTGTATCAAATGTCATGTGAACTTTAGGCTTCCAATCACAATCACCCCCGTCATTCTCAACATTGTTAGATTCCATATCATTGTGCCAAGTCACTTAAAAAAATACAAAAAAGTGCTCAATATTAGCATAAAAACTGTAAATTATGTTTGCAAAATAATACTCACAGAAATAAAGCACTACAAGAATTGAATCATATTAGATTATATAAACAAAGGCACAAAGATAGTCTCCAATGTTAAATTATGTTTTAAATGATCAAGATTGAACACAAATTCCTTAATTTTCTTATAATCAACATGTTAACATACGAAATCAAAATTAAAATTAAACAACAAAAACAAACAAAATAAATGGATGAATGAAATGTAAGATACTTCTATTTATATACATTATCTTTGACTGCGCCAAATGTTTAAAAAACAAACATCACTTATTAGCTAAAGTGATAACCATAACAATAAGCCATGATGATAATTTTTAATCTAAGGTCAATTAAAGCTGATTTTTTGTTTTCATTTATTTTTAACCATCTCTATTAAACAAAATGCCCACAATTTTCCATACCTCCATAGCAAACAAAAAAGAAAGGGGTAAGAAAATCAACCAAATGGCTATAACCTACAATTGCACAATATTGATCAAGATAATAGCTAAATTACTAATATGAAATAAAAAAATAATACATATACTGAATTCAAAAATAATAAGGTTTGCCTGCATGGGAAAAAACAGTTCATGAAAATATTATTTAAATGGTTTGGAAGCCCTCACAGGACTCCTCATGGTGTAGGATATTGGCAAACATTTAGCCCATGTCAAACAATGGTATTGTTTTGGAGTATCCTATGATCAATGCCCTCACAGGACTCCTCATGGTATTGTTGAACAAAAATAATAAGGTTTGCCCAAAACCACAGAATTCTTTCCATTTGGCAATCACAATCCTTCCAACAACTCTGTTTTTCTCCCTCCTCACAGATTTCGTGAACTTCCTTAAACAGTTCAATATTGCACAATATCTAGAATTGTTTAGTTATCCCTTTAATGATTTTCCGCTTTGAATTTGTGAAAAATGAAGGACACTTTAAACAATACATATACATAAAAATTTGAGTAGAAAGAATTTCGGGGATTGTGCAGATTGGGGTTTATATGTATAGATTTATACAATGTTAAAAGGGATAAATGAAATGTTACCTCAGCGATGGCGGCGCATGACGATCGACGACGGCGACGCGGTGGCAATGGTCGGATGACACTCTCGCCTCTCTCTCTCATCTTCTTCTCTCTTTTGTGCATTCCCGCCACGCCTCTTCTTTGGAGGGAATGATTTGGGAATTTTGAAACCCGAATTTGTTTTTTTTTTTTTTTTTTTGAATTTACTAACCAAAACGACGTTTTGGTTAGTTATATTCTCACCATTGATCCTTACACTTGAGGATCACTTGAGGCCAAAACTTCAGAGGATCCTTACACTTTTTAGTCGTGTGGCCTCCAGTCTGGCGCGCCAACCTCAATCCATACCATGGCATACCATACCCTCTCTCCATATCTATAAATAACATCGCTTCCCTACTCCTCCGCTTCACCTTTCACAGCCTCATAATAACAACAAACAGTTACATAGCAGCACTCACCCACCACCTCCCTCCTCCTCCGCCGTCTTCGCTATAAAAAGAACAATGGATGTTCGCCGGCGTAATAGCAAGTCTTCACTCACTCCATCCAAAACTACCACCCTCGGCGAACCTCTCAAACCCCACCACCACCAACAACAACCCACCTCTCCCAAAGCCTCCGATGCCCTCCCTCTGCCTCTCTACCTCACCAATGCCTTCTTCTTCACTCTCTTCTTCTCTGTCGGCTACTTCCTTCTCATCTGATGGCGTGACAAGATCCGCAACTTCATCCCTCTCCACGTCGTCACCCTCTCCGAACTTGCCGCCATAGTTTCCTTCATCGCTTCCGCTATCTACCTCCTCGGCTTCTTCGGCATCGACTTCGTTCAGTCCGTCATAACTTCCCGATCCACCCACGATGCTTGAGAAGAGATCGATGAAGACGAAACCGCAGCCCAATTCATCGATGACCGCCGCCTCGCCCCTTGCGCCGCAGCCATCGACAGCTCTCCGGTAGTGGCTCCTCCTCCGAAAATGGTGGCGGTGGAGCACTCTGCCCCACCAACGTCGGAGGAGGATGAGGAGATTATAAACTCGGTGGTTGCTGGGACTACGCCGTCCTACTCGCTCGAATCGAAGCTCGGAGACTGTAAACGAGCTGCGGCGATACGCCGAGAGGCTCTGCAGTGGATAACAGGGAAGTCTCTGGTGGGTCTGCCATTGGAGGGGTTTAATTACGAGTCGATTTTGGGACAGTGTTGTGAGGTGCCTTTGGGTTATGTTCAGATTCCGGTGGGATCGTCGGACCATTGTTGCTGGACGGGGAGGAGTACTTGGTGCCGATGGCGACGACGGAGGGGTGTTTGGTGGCGAGTACTAATAGGGGGTGTAAGGCTATCTACTCGTCTGGCGGCGCCACCAGTGTGTTGCTGAGGGATGGGATGACTAGAGCTCCGGTGGTTAGGTTCGGCACCGCCAAGAAGGCGGCGGAGCTCAAATTCTTCTTGGAGGACCAATCAACTCTGATACTATTCATACTGTTTTCAACAAGTCAATACTCTCTCTTTCAGCATTTTCGTTTTGTTTTGAATTTTGTTACTGTATCTCTACTGCTTATTTTGTCTGTACTTTATGTTACATTACGCACCCTATTCGATATTTTATTAATATATATTGAAGGGACCGTTCTGGCAAGATCTTGGGCGTAAGCCTGACGTTCCAGTTTCACTCTCTCCGGGGTCAGTCAACCCGGGGTCAGTCGCTGGGTTTGGGCGATAATGTATACGATTAATTAGTGGGCCGAATGTTTTAGTTTTTGAAGAATTGTCTTTAATGTTTTTGAAGAATTGTCTTTAATATTAGGAGTGTAAGTTTGAATTTCTATCTGTGTACGAGTATGTGACTTATCGCTATATGATTTAGTAGTTGGAGTTTTCTTAGGTGTGCAACCCACAAAAGGTGTAAGTGGGTTGCACACCATGTGCCACTTACACAAAAGGTGTAAGTGTAAGTGTAAGGTATAAGTGTAAGGTGTAAATGTAAGGTGTAAGGTGTAAGTGAGTTGCACACCATGTGCCACTAACACAAAAGGTGTAAGGTGTAAGGTATAAAAGGTGTAAGTATAAGGTGTAAGTGTAAAGAATAAGGTGTAAGGTGTAAGTTGCACACCATAACCAAACCCTTAGTAGTTTTGTTATGTAATAATCACCTAGTGATAACATTTGAAGCCTCGGTTAGGATTGAGGTTGGCGCGCTAAGCTGGAAGCAACTAATAATAAATTATGGATTGATCTCTTATTTGTTCGAGGAGACTTCCTGAGATTTAGGAGGGTTTGTAATTTTCAGATTTATACGTTCATTCATATGTATAAATAGCTGATTTCTGCTTTCAGATTTATACATTCATTCATATGTATATGGCGCAATCAAGAGATTGGCTACCATAAAATCTTAAATATTTATTACATAAAAATATAAATATACAACGAAACTCAAGACACGTGTATAAATAATATATATAAATGCAATCAAGAGATTGGCTACCATAAAGTCCAAGTGGCTAAGCCAAAAGTAAGAAACTCTCTCAACCCAATTAGGTGAGGATATTGAATTGTAATTTTCATAACGTAAAAAGATAATTTATAGCCCTTAAACACAAAATTTGCTATGAAAAAATTGGAGAGGGAAGGGAGTGCTCCTCTTAGAATTATAATTGTTATTTGATAATTACTTCGTACCAAGATCTTCCCATTCAGTATTATGTCCAACAAGGACATACAAATTCAAAATCTTCCAACTATTAATTTTGGTATCTCTATAACTGTATATATATCATTGGACATTTGGACCAAGAGACCACACAAAGGTTTTGCAAACTACCATATTGTTCTAATTGTTTGCCTCTTTAGTCTAGTTAATTAGCCATGACTAGAAAGAAGGTGAAGCTTGCATTCACTACTAATGATTCAGCAAGAAAAACAACATTCAATAAAAGGAAGAAGGGTCTGATAAAGAAGGTGAGCGAGCTAAGCACTCTATGTGGCATTGATGGATGCGCGATTATATGTAGTCCATACGAGTCTCAACCTAAGGTTTGGCCAAGCAACTTGGGAGTCCAACGCATGCTAGCATAGTTTAAGAGAATGCCTAAGATTAAACAAAGTAAGAAGATGATGACCCAAGAAAGCTTCATTAGACAAAGGATAGCGAAAACAAATGAAAATTTTGGACAGATATTTGAATAAATAAGGGAAAATTTTTGAACAGATAGTCAAAAAATTAAACAAATAAAAAAATATTTGAACATATAGTTAAAAAAATTGAACATATAATCAAATAGATAAGAGGTAAAATTGAAAATAAAATGTCCTTCAAAACAACAAAAGAATTTCTCACCAAGCTATTTCATAAATGGTAGAACTTTCACTATCAAAGAATATTCACTAAACCTAATACCTTATACCCTAGATCTAATATCTTATACCCTCCATAGATTGAACATTTTAATAATTTTCTCAATAAAAAATTCATAAAGAATTTTAGTGCAGGTTAATGTACTTCAAAGTGAATCTTTCACTTTATAACAAAAGAATTTTCTGTACAAATCTTGTTTCGTATAGTTGGCCATATAAACCATGACCTTTTCATAGTATCCACGGCCAAATCAACACCCAATAATTTCTCTTCCTTTCTATGCATTCTGTTGCCAAGCATTTCCTTAGTATTCTTCAATGCCACCGGTGCAATTTGTTGCAAAGTTTTGTTCAACGATTCAATCTTCTTTTGAATTTCCTTCTAATTTTTGATCTATCAACCAATTAAGATCGCATTGATCCACCATGGACAAGTTTTGGAGCCCTCTTCCACTCAAACATTGATACATGACTTCGGTTATCTCTTTCTCTTGATTATCCTTGAGTTGTTTCTTGAGTTGTTCATTCGCTTTCGCTATCCTTTGTTTAATGAAGCTTTCTTAGGTCATCATCTTCTTACTTTGTTCTATCTCGAGCATTCTCTTAAACTGTGCTAGCACACGTTGGACTCCCAAGTTGTTTGGCCAAACCTTAGGTTGAGACTCGTATGGACTATATATAATCGTGCATCCATCAATGCCACATAGAGTGCTTAGCTCGCTCATCTTCTTCTTCAGACCCTTCTTCCTTTTATTGAATGTTGCTTTTCTTGCTGAATCATTAGTGATGAATGCAAGCTTCACCTTCTTTCTAGTCATGGCTAATTAGCTAGACTAAAGAGGCAAACAATTTGGACAATATGGTAGTTTGCAAAACCTTTGTGTGATCTCTTGGTCCAAATGTCCAATGATATATATATGGTTATGGAGATACCAAAATAAATAGTTGGAAGATTTTGAATTTGTATGTCCTTGCTGGACATAATATTGAATGTGAAGATCTTGGTAGGAAGTAATTATCAAATAATAATCATAATTGAAAGAGGAGCACCCCCTTCTCCCTCCAATTTTTTCATAGCAAATTTTGTATTTAAGGGTTATAAATCATCTTTTTACGTTATGAAAATTACAATTCAATAACCTAACCCAGTTGGGTTGAGAGAGTTTCTTACTTTTGGCTTAGCCACTTGGACTTTATGGTAGCCAATCTCTTGATTGCATTTATATATTATTTACACACGTGTCTTGAATTTCGTTGTATATTCATATTTTTATGTAATAAATACTTAGGACTTTATGGCAGCCAATCTCTTGATTGCGCCACCCTTTAATGCCTTGTAAATGTACTGATTGAGTAATTGATTTTGCTAATAGTATACTATCATTAGGAAAAATGCACTCGCCTGCAAAAGTACTTGGAGTTGTACTTTTCCGCTAGAGTGGCCTTCTCTACGCTTGAGCGGAGATCCCAACCTTTCAGAAGTTTCACTCGCTTTCAAAAGTATTGGGAGTTGTATTTATCCACTCGAGCATCCATTCATGCGCTCGAGTGGAGATCGCGACCATTCAGAAGTTTCACTCGCCTGCAAAAGTACTCGGAGTTGTATTTGTTCGCCCGAGCGACCATTCTTGTGCTCGAGTGGATATTGCAACCTTTTAGGAGTTTCAATCGCCTGCAAAAGTACTGCGAGTTGTATTCTTCCGCTTGAGCGGCCTTTCCTGTGCTTGAACGGAGCTCGCAACCTTTCAAAAGTTTCACTCGTCTACAAAAGTATTGGGAGTCGTATTTCTCCGCTGGAGCGGCCATTCTTGCGCTCGAACAGAGATCGCGACCTTTCAAAACTTTCACTCACTCGCAAAATTACTGGGAGTTGTATTTTCCCACTCGAGCGGCCTTTTTTGCGCTTGAGCGAAGATCACGACCTTTCAGAAGTTTCACTCGCTTGCAAAATTACTAGGAGTTGCATTTCTCCGCTCGAGCTGCCATCCCTGCGCTCGAGCGGAGATCGCGACCTTTCAAAAGTTTCAATCGCCTACCAAAGTTCTGCGAGTTGTATTTTTCCGCACAAGCGGCTTCTCATGCGCTCAAGCGGAGATCGCGACGTTTCAGAAGTTTCACTCACCTGCAAAAGAATTGGGAGTTGTATTTTTCTGCTCAAGCGGCCATTCTTGCACTCTAGCAGAGATCGCAACCTTTCAGAAGTTTCAATTGCTTACCAAAGTTCTACGAGTTGTATTTTTCCGCATGAGCAACTTTTCATGCGCTCAAGTGGAGATGACGACGTTTCAGAAGTTTCACTCGACTGTAAAAGAACTGGGAGTTGTATTTGTTTTCTCAAGCGGCCATTCCTGCACTCGAGCGGAGATCATGACCTTTCAGAAGTTTCACTCGCCTGTAAAAGTACTGGGAGTTGTATTTGTCCGCTTGAGCGGCCATTCATGCGCTTAAGCGGAGATCACGAGCTTTCACAAGTTTCACTCGTCTATAAAAGTACAGCAAGATGTATTTTTCTGCTCGAGCGGCCATTCCTGCGCTCAAGGGGAGATCACGACCCTTCAGAAGTTTCACTCGCCTGAAAAAGCACTAGAAGTTGTATTTTTCATCTCAAGTGGCCATTGCTGCACTCGAAAGGACATCGCGACCTTTCAGAAGTTTCACTCGCCTGCAAAAGTACTAGGAGTTGCATTTTTCTGCTCTAGTGGCCTTTCTTATGCTTGAACGGAGATCGCTACCTTTTAGAAGTTTCACTCGCCTGCAAAAGTACTGATAGTTGTCTTTGTCTGCTCGGGAGACCATTCCTGCGCTCGAGAGGAGATTGCAACAATCTAGATATTTCACTCGCCTGCAAAAATACTAGAAGTTTTATTTCTTTGCTCGAACGGACATTCCTGCGCTCGGGTGGAGATCGGGACCTTTTAGAATTTTCACTTGCATGAAAAAGTGTTGGGAGTTGCTTTTTTCCGCTTGAGTGGCCTTTTGTAGACACCCCATTTTTTACCGTCCTCAAGACTTGGACGTCATCGTTTGAACACTCGATGATCATCCATGCTTATGTTTGTTTTGAGTTCCCAAAGGTCTCGGCTACGCGCCTTGCCTTGTGATCTCTTAACTTGTCTGTTTTGTGCTGGGTTGTGGACCAAGGACTTGTGGTTTTGATTCTGAGGGAAAGGGGGTGGCTTGTTGGCCATCCCTGCAACCCATCGGCTATGGCATGATGCCATCGGCCTTTCTTCCTTACCATCGGCCATAAATGTTGGCCGGTCGGCACTTTTGTTGGTCGGTCGGCACTTATTTTGGCCGATTGGCCATATTTTCTAGCCGAGGCCTTTTCTTTGCCTTATTCAGGCATTGTGCATGCCAGCTGTGCCAGTTGGTGAGCACAGACTCTTCCCTCCATACACGTGTATGGAGGGATTTGAACCAAAGCTTAGCTTCTCTAAGAAGCTTTGAATTTGATTTCCTATAAGAAAGGAGCCTCTCCTCCCTTTCCAGGGATTCAACAAAATAGATATAGAGTTCATATATCCCTTTCTCTATATATATATCTCTCTCTATAGTTGTGTGTATGTTGGTGCCTTAAAAGTGTTTTTTGTTCATACTTTTGCACTATAGCACCTAGTAAAATACCTTCCTTTGGTTGCTGAGGCACTAGGAAGTTGGTTTCAGAGTTCTTGGGCTGGTTTTAATCCAAGGGAGTGGCTGGAGTTGTGTTCTTAAAGGTGTTCTTCAAGGGTGAGCAACTAAACTTTTGTTTCCCCATTTTGGCTTAAGCTTTTAAACCTATTTCCATATTGTTTTAAGCTTAACTATAAACTGAAAAAAGTTCTATTTTTTTGTGCTTAAGATGATTGTTTAAGGTCACTTTTTGGTTGGGGGTTGTCTACCCCCTCTTAGGCCTTGTTTGGCCTTGTTTTGAGCCACCTCTTTTGGCCTTTGTTCTTTCCTTTACATGACCTTTCTACTACTGAAATCCAGAGGATTTTCAGTGATAGAAAGGTAGTTTTAGAGTCTTGTATAGGAGAGGGACACCCCTCTCTCCATATGTCTCATATGCTTGTGTTATTGGCTCATAATGGTAGCATGTTTGCTTAGCATGTTTTGACATCGTTTCAGCATGTATTAGGCTTTATTTTGGCATGTTACACCTCTATCCAAAGTTGTTTTAATAGCATCTTGCATGCATCATGCACTTGCCTTGCAATCCTCTCATTTGCCTTAACATGTATCATGCATTTAGACCATCATGCTTGCATATTTTGGCTCAACTCCAAGGAACTTTTAGTCATATTTCAGCATGCTAAAGCTCTGTTTCATGTTCTTTTGATCATACATACATTGCTTTGTATAGCTACCATACATTATAGCTTGTTAGCTTTGAGTGTCCAAGTCATTAGCATGCACTACTTAGACCTTTTTCATGATTTGGCATCATCTCATATGTTATTTCAGTCCATGTTTCATGCTCATATACTTTCATTTTCCATCCTTTCAAAGCTTTGAAGAGTTGGTGTCTTATGCCTTGAGGTTGGGTCATTGTGCATGCCTCCATGATTAGGTCTTCGGGATGCCATTTAAGTGGGTTTTTGGGCCTATTATGACATGCCATATCTCTATTTTTCATTGGTTAAGTCATGCCATGTTTGGTCATAATGGGTGTAGTGTAATCCCCTTGTTGGCCTTACTCGCATCTTGCCTTCGGCCCTTCATTTTGGCTTGTTTTAGTTTTGGCCCTTGCATGTTTTAGACTCCTTTTAGCATGATTTAGGACTGTTTTGGTTGTCCTTGGCTCTTTGAGGCTTGGTTCATGTGGCCTTAGTATAAGCTCCTTGGCTAGCCTTAAGCCTTGAGCCTTCTTACATGCCATGCTTGCATTGTTTGATTGATTTGGCATCATTCCATGCTTATTTTCAGAGCTTATAGTGTTGTTACACTTCCACTTTTGTCACTCTTTGAGCACTCTTGAGAGTTGTGCCTTTATGCCTAAGTGATGGACCAATATGTGTGCATGTTTGTCTTGCATTTTGGTGCCCTAGTCTTAGTGTTTTGGCCACTGTTTTGGTATAGTTGAGGTCTATCCATTTTCAGTATAAGTCCATGGATCAGGCGGTTTTTGTATTGTTGTATGCTTACCGCATTGCATGTCGTCGCATACTTATTGTTGGTATCATTGCTGCATGTCTATCACATTATATGTTTGCATATCTAGGTTGCATAGTCATATTGCATACTTATTATATATCATGTTGTTTACATGCTAGGTTGCATTGCCTTGCATTTATCATGCTCATGTTACATTGCCTTGCATTTCCATGTTGTATTATACTTGGTTGCATGCATTGCATTGTGTTTGGTTTGGGGTGTCAAACTAAACACGAGGAACGAGGAACGTTTGTACTTGAAGTGACGAAACGTGCCTCAATCCTCGGTCGCCGACGCTCTTGATCAAGCATGATAGAGTTCTAGGCATTCATATGTTTTTGTTGCATTCATTCCACATTGATTCGCACACTTGGCTCCTTTGGCCATCTTGCATCAACATGCGTGATTGATGGCCCGAGGGTCGAGCACTACACTCCCTTGAGTTCATGACATGGTAGGGAGGGAGTTTGTGCACACATTGCCTTGAAAATGCATTGCCATGCTCTGTTTGTCCTCTACTGCAGCAAAACAGCATTCTGCAGGAAGATATGGCCGGCCGGCCATATTCGGTGCCGATCGACTAAACATTGTTAGCCGAGATCCTCACAAATGGTCAATGACCAATTCCACATGGCCGATGTTCCTATATCTTGGCCGGTGACATCTCACGATGCTTTCGGGAGTGGTTTGGAAGCATCATTGAGACTTGTGCAGTTTGAGAGGGGTAAAATAGTGCAAACAGAGGCAACATGTGGCATGGCAATGGGTTTCCGAGCAAGGCGGTCTAGCATGCTTCATTCAATCATTCCAAGGTAGAGTTGCGGCGGCCTCTTTAGTTTCATAACTTAGTTAATTCGTTTAAATTAGTTAAAGGTTTTGTAATATTTAATTAGCTAGGGTAGTTAATTAATTAGTTAATTTGTGTTATTTATTCGGACCCTCCGTCGAGATGGCAAATTTTGTAATAAGTGTGCGTGAGTGTGTGAATATCTTCCAATCCCATGTCTTTCTCCCTTTTACTTACCTACTTTCAATGGTTAGTTTTATGTCATGTTTCAAATAACATCCTTATGCTCGCATGTTTGCATCATTCATTTGTATTGCATGCACCGGGCTCGGCGCATCATACTAATCGCATAGTATTTCAATTCCAACTTGAATACATGTATCGAGTTGTCGCATTTCACATGTCATTCTTAGATAGCTGAGTCTATTTTAGTTGCATTTTTGCATGTGCTGCACTAGCCATCTTAACATTAGCTAGGATCATGCATTGATTACTAACTAACTATTGTTTTGGCTCAGAGTACTAGGTAAGCTTTTATGCTTTAGCATCTTGCATGAGTGTGAGTGTTAACATGACCACATGCTTGCCATGAGGCTAACTGCTTATGTGATATAATTGCCTGAATGCCTGTGGGTGAAGGTTGGATTACTTAAATTGGAACAATTCATCGAAATGCGAGCTTTAAGCCCACTTGAGAGTTGCAAAATCATGTTTTCTAAGCCCACCTGAGGGTGGCAAATCCACGTCTTAGCCTACTTGCGAGTAGCACCTTCAAACCATTTTCAAACAAACATGAGATGTTTTGTTCCAACTTAGGCGATCTAGTCTATACTTGTGTGTTGTGCGCATCACATAGTAATTCTAGCTAATAATCGGAATAAGAACACATATGTTTTCAAAACAAAATATCATGCTTAGTACAGGCCGATCTTCGGATCGGGCGAGCGGGGGTGCTTATAGATGACCTTCCCCAATCGTACCCAAGTTCCCGAGCCGAGACAACTTTGGTGATGACAGACACGTGGCCTTAGGCAATGAGTCAGGGTTTCCTAAATTCTCCCAAAAATAAAATATTTAGGTGGCAACTCTGTATTTGGCAAAGCAGTCCATGTTTGGCACTTCTTTCTTAAAAATCAGTTTTCCAAAATGATTTGCCTGATTTGGACTCTTTGGTGATTTATTAGTCTTGCATTGTACTCTGCTAGGTTAGATTAAGAACCGTGACATTTTGAGTCCGAACTGTAGTAACAAAGCCCTCGGAGCGCGTTTACAGTTTCTGGGGACTCTACTGGGGATTCAGAGAACTTGACTCGAACTCATGATATCTTATTTTGATTACACTTATGTGTTTCTATGCATTGCATTTGCATTGGTGCGCTTAGGATACCGTGTTTGTTGTATGCTATTCCTGAACAGTTTGCCAGAGGATTGCTTTGAGAAGCGTGCCATAAGGCTGACCGGTTGCGGGCTCTGCCACGACGGGAACACAAACCTCGGTTTTTACTGGGGCACCCTTTTGACCATTCGACCTAGTGCATATCGGAAACTGTGGTGACCATTCGAAACTAGGACATGTTGCTTACCCGATTGTAGGTTATTTGAAACCGTTGTGTGCGTAGTGAAACCCTAGTTCCTGACAAAATAGGACAGGGAAACCCTACCCCTCCATTGGGGGTGTTTTGGCTCTCACTTGCTTGGTATGTGTTTTTAGAGTGCGCCTCTACAGGAATGCATGTATTAGTTTGCAAGTCTGGGTATCAGGCCTGCGAGCATTGGTATTTTAGGGGAATCAGTTTTGCCTGAGGGTATCAGTTCTGTGCGTAATTTGGGCAAAATTCAATAAAGAGTCTGATCATTAATTTGTGCTCATATTTGTTCTAGTAAAATCAGGCTGAGATGATGTTTGTTTTCTCTTTTGCAAGGTAGTCTTGAAACCATAGCTTCAGAAGGCTCCAATATCCCCCGAGTACACCGGACTTGTATTAATAGACTTTGTCAGGTCAGAATTGGTTCAATAACAACCTGTGTTTGCCTCCTCCCCACCGGTTACAAGACGAAGGAGGTTCATGCAGAATTCACTAGTGCAGTTTCTACAGCAGTCATCCCTCAGTTCATTTGGGTTTAGTCTGGTTTAGGAATAGTTGTCTGCATTCAGCTCAGCACGAGATCAATCTTCCATTCCCATGGCTCAGTATCCTCCAGCCAGTGTGGAAGAACAGATACAGCACCTACAACAGACAATCGAGGCACTGCAGCAGGACGCAGTCCGTCAGGCTGAAGTCATGGCTCGTCAGGTCGAAGTGATAACCCGATTACAGCAATAATAGCCACAGCAGGCTACGGCTTCTACATCTCATGCACCTCCCACGAGTAACCTGTTACCCGGAGCCGTTGCCTATACTTCTAATATCCAAGAGACTCAGGGCAATCAGGCGGAGCCAATCCCAGAGCAAGTCTCTAAAGCTCCTGTCCATCAAACTGAAGCTCCATTTGAGTTTGAGGTTGACTCAACTGCACTTAAGGTCAATAAACTGGAGAAGTTATTCAAACGAGCACAAGGAGTGAACTCCATCCCGAATTTAGAGGATGGGTATACTGAATATACAGTTACCTTACTGGAGCGGTTTAAAATGCCGCGTATCGACTGCTTCGATGGCTCTAGAGACCTAATGGTGCACCTCCACCTGTTTTCTGATATCTTGAGGCCAATGGGTTTGACCACAGCCCATAAGTTGTCTCTCTTTGGCTGAACCATGTCTGGGATAGCCGCAATCTGGTATGCAAAATTGGAGGACTCTGTGAAACAGAACTAGGAGGAGCTGGCTGAGGCCTTTGTTGCTTAATATTCCTACAACACACAGATTGAGGTCACAACTCGTGATCTCGAAGTCACTCGCCAAGAGCTAAAGGAGGGTTTTTAAGAGTTCGTGACAAGATGGAGAGCAAAGGCCTCGATAGTGGTAACAAGGCCTTCCAACAAAGATCAGATCAGAATGATTGTTCAGAATTTGCATGGAAAGTTGCTGCAAAAGATGGTTGTGCTACCTCTGTTTACCTTTCGAGCCCTTCATGAAATGAGGGTTCAAATCGAGGATGCCATTAGACAAGGAATATTTGCGGAAGATAATGAGCCTTTGACAAACAATGTTGCTCGCAGTTCCAATGCTACTACTGAAGGTAGCACAGCTGTGAAATGCTCAGAAGTAGACACTATCACCACTTCCCTCAATGGCCAAAAACCAACCACTTCAAATCGGTTTCCATCCGCTTTACATGAGTCTCTCTCAAGCTTTGGAAATGCTATGAGAGGAAGGACACCTAGAGCTCCTAGAACCTCAACCCCTTCCAAATCCTCTTCTACCAAGATATGACCCAGCTAAATACTGTGCCTATCATCAACAACACAATCATGATACGAACCGTTGCATCTGCCTCCGTCATAAGATTCAGGATCTTATTGACAAAGAGACCATAACTCCACCAAAAGGACCTCGGGCTAGTACTGACCCGTTACCTTTCCACCTCAATCTAATCCATATACTGCCATCCACCTATGACCCCAGTATATACATCACCCCAGCTCATCTACCCAAGCCTGAGGTGTTTATTCCAGAAAGCATGGACTTATGCATAATGGGTGCACCTGAATCCCAATCATCTCGAACCCGTAAACCCACTACTTCTGAGCTGATGAGAATGATTGAAGATCTTTAGAGAACTGTGGCAGATCTGGCCTTTGGGATATTGGCTCCATCATCGACCATATTGCATGCTAGAAATTTTATACCAAAAGGCCCCCCAATCTTGGGACATTTTGCATTGAAAGAAGGTCAATCCCTTGGCAAAGTGGAGGCCAATGGTAAGAACAAGGTAAGGGCAGACATTGGTCCCCATGAACACCTTCAGTGGGCTGTTGAGTCTTTGAAAGCCGAAGGACTGAACAAATAGCAAGTGCTCGCAGCTGTTGCAAAAACTATGGATGACACTTTCGCCACTCAAGTTGGGGGGAGTTTAAATCAAGGGGCAAGCCAGGAGAAAGGTCATTGTACCAGAAGTGTTCCTTTTAGCTCTAATCCTGCACTCAGAAGAAATCAGCAAACCCAGTCGGCGCCTATCAATCCTTTTGCTGGTGTATCTAGTAAAAAATCACAAACCTCGAAGTACCCACCCCGAGGCCAGAGGGTCTTCCATGCCCTCTATATGCCTTTGTCCAAAGCTTTCCAAATCCTTATAGGACAAGGCCATCTCAAGCCCTTGGAGCCGCGTCCATTACCAAATAACCTTCCTCTCTCATATGATGTTGGCAAGTACTATGCCTTCCATCAACAAAATGGTCATGATACCGACATGTGTTTTCGTCTTAGCCATGAAATACAAGATCTGATTGACAACGGGGTCATCGCCGTACCAAGTCCTGCAAAGTCTATCGGTACGGGATCGTTGAACTAGGAGGATAATGTGACTATGTGATCTGGGATGAACCACCTGCGGATGGCACTCAGTTTACTACGGATGTAGTGTATGGCACACACTGTTTTGAGTATTTGTGCAAATGCTAGTTTTTGTACTTTCTGACTTGGGTATTGGGTCAGTCTTGTTATTTTGTATTGAGTCAGTCCTTTCATAGTGAGTCAGTTGTGTTTGTCTTGTTGTATCGAGTCAATCCTGTTTTGTTAGAGTTGGGTGATTTCGGGAGTGTTACCTCGGGCATCACTATTTTGTTTTGTGTTTGTCTTTTACACTCTTTTGAGTCTGTTTCTGCCATGGGGCTAGTTACATCAGAAGATCTTAATGGAACAGCAGTGATTTTCACGCTTTTGTGTTTATTTCTACCTTGAGCCAATTGTGCCAGCAACTTTGAATGAAACGGCAGTTCTGTTTACCTACTTTTCTGTGCCTTGAAATCATTGCATTGACCTAAGTTTTTCAAAACTTTTTGAACACTGTGGTGAAAACAAAGAGGGAGGAATTCCTCTGGATTTGCAAAAAATTGATCAATTGAGAGAAAGAGAGGCGTGTTAAGCCCTTAATGAATGAGATCATGTTTGTTAATGTGAGTACTGAGAAGGATCTTGGCTTGATCTAGATTGGTTCTACATTGTCTTCAGCGCGAGTGACTAGTCGCTTTCAAAAAATGTTTTGCACCGTCCTGCGAAGACCTGTGTGGAATCGCCCTTGAGATTGTGCAGCATAGGATTGTTCTCAGCATCGAGACTCGACCCCTTGCTTGTAAACCTTGAACTTGGATTCAGAATGTTCAACGGTCAACCACAATGTGAGGCTTGCATGGCCAGATAAGAAGCAGCCCTTGAACTAGGAGCACAAAAAAAAAATGTCAGATGTGGTTGAAGAGTAAAAAATTGGGACATTTGCCAAGCTAACGAAGATCGGCAAGAATGCCAAATCCCAAAAGGGAGGAAAGAAGAAAGTATTGCTGAAGGACAATCGAGTTTCTATCCACAACACTAGGGGCAAATTTAGCCCCCATTGGATAGGCTTTTACATCATCCGCGAACAGTAGCCATTCTCCTGGATTCAGATGGCTTCGAGATCCTAAAACTATTTGACATGGACAAGCTACACTTTTACCCTTGAGAGGCTCGCTGGGCCGAAAACCCAGAAGGGCGACCCAGGCAAAAGTTAGAGCAAGAAAAAGAAGAAAAGAAAAATAAAAAAAGAAAGAAAAAGAAAGAAAAAAAAAAAAGAAAAAGGAAAGAAGAAAAATGGAAAGAAATGAAAAGAATTAAAAAGAAAAGAAAAAACAGAGCTCACAAGGTTGAAAATCCAAAAAGGGCGGCCTTGGCAAAAGTTAGAGCGCAAAAGGAGAGGTTAATACCTAAGTGTACCTTAACCCGGAATTACGTCAAGCTTGATTCCCATGTTTGGGATACATAGGAAACTTCATTCTAAAGTCCAGCCATAAACACTTCCAAATCGATTGTGTCCATGTAATGGTTCCGTTCATCTTTGTCTTCTTTATATCCGAGAGTTCGGTTGTGATCGTCATTCTGAGGACTGATTACAGTGCGCTGTGGTGCTATTCGAACAAGGGGCAACTTTCCGTTGCCATGCAGTGTCATTCCGACAAGGGGCAATTTTCCATTATTTTGGATCTGAGGTTGTGCATCTCAAGAGTAAATTTTGTGTTGGTCGAGCAGTGGGCCATTTGTAGAAACAGTTTTTGAGAATTTTTAATGAGGTTGACTAATTTTCTCGAAAATTATTTCATTTTTTCCAAAACTGGACCATTTCTTGGACCCAAAAAAGGAAAATTTTCAGTGCTCATAACCTGACTTGCATGATTTCAAATCAAAAAGTCAAACAAGTATGTTAATCTAACTCTCATATTGATCAAAATTGTTTTAGCTGAGCTCAAAAACAAAAAATGGTCAAAATGATGAACTAGGGGCACAGTTGAGTCAGGTGTTTTGTCTTTCCCCCCGTTGTCAGCATACTGGCTAGAAAGGGCACCATATTTGATACAAAGGGCACTCTACCTGCCAGAAAAGGGCACAACTGAAGCTAACAACAAAGGGCTGAAAGCTCTCTTATCCTCCAAGCAGCGAGGTATCAAGCCAAGTGCGAAGCACGAACCGGAAATGGAGCAGGATATTTCACTCCCTCATCTGGACAGATCTGATCACGTCCAAACTCCCCAGCAAAGCATCGTCAACCGATGTCAACTGCAGATTTGCTACACACCTAGTTGTAGCGCAACCCCACTGTGAGAAATTTCACTGTTGTGAGCAGAAGAAGAAGAATCTAGCGGAATGCTAGGGGCAAGAGCCCACAACTTCCTGTTTATCTATTAACCACCCAAGGGAGGGATAAAAAAATGAGAGATTGAAGAATAGAGAGATGTGCGCTGAGAGAAAAGGGCTTTTCAGAAAAAACAAGAGATTGAGTGCCAGAGTGTGTAGACACCCCATTTTTTATTGTCCTCAAGACTTGGACATCATCGTTTGAACACTTGATGATCATCCATGTTTGTGTTCGTTTTGAGTTCCCAGAGGTCTTGGCTGCGCGCCTTGCCTTAGGATCTTTTAACTTGCCTGTTCTATGCTTGGTCGTGGACCAAGAACTTGTTTGTTTTTGCTTCTAAGGGCAGAGAATGGCTTTTGGTCATCTCTACACCTCACCGGCCTTGGCTTGAGGCCACCGGCCCTGTTTTATTGCTACCGGCCATTGGTGATGGCCGGTTGGCATTGTTTATGGTTGGCTGGCCATTTGTTTGGTTAGTTGGCCATATTTTCTAGCTGGGACTTCTTTTTTGCCTTTTTTAGGCATTGTGCATGCTAGCTGTGCCAGCTGGAGCACACAGACCTGTCCTTTATACACGTGTATGAAGGATTTGTACCTTTTGCACCCTTTTTGCTCTAGCTTCTTGAGGAAGCTTAAACCCTTTGCTCTAGCTTCCTCAAGAAGCTTGAACCTTTGTCTTAGCTTCCCCAAGAAGTTTGAACCTTTGTTCTAGCTTCTTGAGGAAGCTTGACCCCTTTGTCTTAGCTTCTCCAAGATGCTTAGGCCCTTATTTTGTTCTATAAAAGAGGGCCTCTCTTCTCCTTTAGAGGGGTTGAACAAATCAGAGATATATATCATATATATCACTCTCTCTATATCTCTCTCTCTCTCTCTCTACATTTGTGTGTGGAATAGTGTTCAAAAGTGTGCTTTGTTCTTATTTTTGTACTAAAGCACCTAGTGTTACACTATACCTTGGTTATTGAGGTGTTGAGAGTTTGTTCTTGGAGTTTTGAGTTGGTTTTGATTAGAAGGAGGGGGCTGGAGTTGCTGTTCTTGAAGTGTTCTTCAAGGGTGAGCACTATTGCTTTATATTCCCCATTTTTGCACTAGCTTTTAACCTATCTTGCATGCTATTTTGAGCTTAGTGTATATCTGATAAAAGTTCTGTATTTTTATGCTTAAGATGTTTGTTTGAGGTCATTTTAGTATTGGGGGTCGTCCTCCCCCTCTTAGGCCTTGTTTGGCCTCTTTTTGTGCCTTTTTTGTTGAGCTTTGGAACTTTCGTGTATTGGCCTTCTCACCACTGAAATCCAGAGGATTTTCAGTGGTGGTGAAGTGGTTTTGAGGTCTTGTATAGGGAGGGACACCTCTCTCCCTTTGTGTCTCATATGCTTGTGTTTTTGGCTCATAAGGGTAGCGCATGCTTAGTCAATTTTGGCTCCATCTCAGTGGGTATTTAGTGATATTTGGTCATGGTTTACCTCTGTTTTAGGTTGGTTTGTTGACCCCTTGCATGCACCATACACTTGCCTTGCATTCCTCTATTTTGCTTAGAAATGCATCATACATTTAGACCACCATGCTTGCATATTTTGACTTAGCTTTGTGAAGTTTTTAGTCATGTTTTAACGTGTTTAAGTTCTGTTTGGTGTCAATTTGGTCATGCTTGCCATGCTTTATATAGCCTCTTTGCATTCTAGCTTATTGGCTTCGGGTGTGTGAGTCATTAGCATGCTTCATTTAAGCTATTTCATTGATTTGGCATTACTTGTCATCATATTTCAGTCCATGTTTCGTGGCCACACACTTGCATTTATCACCTATTCTATACTTTGGAGAGTTGTTGTTTCATGTTCCTTATTTGGACCATTGCATGTGCCTCCATGATTTGGTCTTTGGAAGACCTTCTCATTGGGTTTTGGGGTTTGTTTTGGTGTATTATAACTCTAATTTTATTTTCCTAAATCATGTCATGTTCGGTTGTAAGAGGTGTAGTGCATTTGCCCTTTTGGGCCTTGTATGCGTCTTGTTTCGTGCCCCTCTTTACAGCATGTTTTGGCTTTGTTCCATATGAGTTTTAGCTTCATTTTGGTCTGCCTCGGGACTGTTTTGAGTCGCTTTGACCATTTGGGGCTTGGTTGACATAGTCATGGTTCAAGTCTCGTAGCTAGCTTTGAGCTTTAACTCCACTAACATGCCATGTTTGCATTGTGTAGTCGATTTGGCATCATTCTTCATGTGATTTCAGAGTTTATTGTAATGCCATATCCTCATATTTATCACATCTCACTCATGTTTGAAGGCTGTGCATTGTGGCCTAATTGATGGACCAACATGTGTGCATGTTTATCTCGCATTTTGGTGCCTTATTTTTGGTATTTTGGCCACTGTTTTGGGATTGGCTGAGGTCCTCCCATTTCGGTTTAAGTTCATCCTTGTACATAGTTGCATGTTTGGTATGTTGCATCACGTTGCATCTCATTATATGCTTGCATTATATCATGTTTGCATGTTCTTGTTACATTAGCTTAGCTTACATGTTAGATCGCATTGCATTGCATCTTGCATGCTTAGCACATCGTACATTTGCATGTTTAGGTTGCATTGCATTTGGCATGCTTTGCTAACTTAGCCTCATATTGCACATTTGAGCCATATTGCATACATGCATTGCATTATGTTTAGTTTGGGGTGTCAAACCAAACATGAGGAATGAGGTGCGTTCGTACTTAAAGTGACGAAACACGTCTCAATCCTCGGTCGCCGACACTCTTGATCCCAACATGATAGAGTGTATAGCATTTGTTTTCGTTGCATTCATTTTACATTGATTTGCAAACTTGGCACTTTTGGCTATCATGCATCGAAATGTGTGATTGATGACCCGAGTACCGAGGGCCATACTCCCTTGAGTTCATTACATGATAGAGAGAGTAGCTATGCACACATTGTCTTGAAAATGCTTTGACATGCACTGTCTGTCCTCTGCTACAGCAAAACCAGTGCTCTGCAGGAAGAAATGGCTGGTCGGCCACTTTTAGTGCCGGCCGGCTACCAAAGTCTAGCCGGTGGTCTCACTTTTGGTCGATAACTGTATTCCAGTGGCCGGTGGACTTGCATTATGGCCGGTGACACCCCACAGTGTTATGGGAGTGTTCCAAAAGCATCACAAGTATTTTCACAGTTCTCAGAGGTGCTGAACAGTGCAAACAGAGGCAACAGTAGCATGGCGATGGGTTTCCAAGCGAGACGAATCGAGCATACATCATGCAAGCATTTCGAGGCGGGGCTACAGAGGCCTCCCTTTGTAACTAATTTGTCAATTAATTTAGGGTTTTGTAATATTTAATTAGCTAGAGTAGTTAATTATTTATTCGGTCTGTAATTATTTATTCGGATCCTCCGAGAAAGGGCAATGTTGTAAATAAGTGTGCGTGTGTGAATGTCTTCCAACCCCACGTCTTTCCCCTTTTATTTACCAATTTTATGATGGTTAGTTTTAGGGCATGTTTCAATTAGCATACTTATGCTCGCATGTTTGCATTCATTCATCTGTATTGCATGCACCGGGCTCGGCGCATCATACTAACTGCATTGTATTTCAATTCCGAGTTGAATGCATGTTATCTGTAGCATCTCATATGCCATCTTAGAATAGCCGAGCTTATTGTAGTTGCATTTTTGCATGTGTTGCATTAGGCATTTCAGCATAGTTAGGATTCATGCATGTTTTCTAATTCGCTTCTTTCTTTTGCTTGGAGTACTCGGTAAGTGTTTATGTTTTAGCATCCTTGCATGTGTGTGAGTGACTGCCATGATAGCATGCTTACTATGACGCTATGTGCTTATATGATATAACTGCCTGAATACCTATGGGTGAAGGTTAGATTACTAGAATTGGAACAATTCATTGAAATGCGAGTTTTAAGCCCATTTGATTGTGGCAAAATCATGTTTTCTAAGCCCACTCGAGGGTGGCAAATCCACGTCTTAGCCTACTTGCGAGTAGCATCATCAAACCATTTTCGAATAAACAAACATAAAATGTTTTGTTCCAACTCAGGTGATCTAGTCTATACTTGTATGTTGTGTGCATCACATAGTAAATCTAGGCTAATAAATCGGAATAAGAGCACATAATGTTTTCAAAACTCGATATCATGGTTAGTAGAGGCCGATCTTTGATCGGGCGAGCGGGGGTGCTCACGAAGTGACCTTCCCTAATCGTACCCAAGTTCCCGAGCCGAGGCAACTTTGGTGATGAAGGACACATGGCCTTAGGCACGAGTCAGGGTTTCCTAAATTCCCCCAAAATAAAATATTTAGGTGGCGACTCTATATCTGGCAAAGCAGTCCATGTTTGGCACTTCTTCCTAAAAATTTGTTTTTCAAAACGATTTGCCGGATTTGGACTCTTTGGTGATTTATCGGTCTCACATTACACTTTGCGGGATTAGATTCAGAACCATGACATTTGAGTCCGAACTGTAGTAAGCCTAAACGAAGGAAACGAGATTTCTCCTGGGATGTTCGGGGACGTCTACAGAGTGATGTGAGAATCACAAATAAAAAAGGGTGGGAAACAATACCCGGAGAAACAGGCTCCCTGTGCACATTCGAGTCTTCTGTTTTGTTGTGTTTTGTCTGTCTCGATTCTTGTTTTGAGTCATTTCGTGTGTCAATAGATGTGTTTAGGTTGTTTACCTTGTCTTTCCTCTTTGTTGAGTCATTTTTGCTGTGGTCAATTGTAGGCTCAATACCCAGTTAAGAACTCGTTTCTCAATTTCAATTTCAAAAATAAATCGTTTTGTGCTCAGAATGCTGCTCCATTCTCCACATATGTGCAAAACAGGATTTGTTCTTTCATAAAACTATAGGGTTCAACCCAGGTCATGTGAGAATAGTAAAACCAGGACCTATCTGAAGTTATATGGGTTCCGAACTGCAAAGAAAAAGAAAAGAGGGAAAATGTCGGGCATCTAAGTTTGTTTCAACTTCAGTAAGTTCCAAGATTGCATTCCGTGTGTACCTCGTCAGGTCTTGTCAATGCTTTGAAGTATGAGTGTGCCTCTACCTCAAGCTCAAGATCAAGCTTGCTTCAAAGCTAGAATGGTGATCAGAAGTGCTCTTCCTGAGTATCATTCCCTGCTAGGGGCATCTTGGCCGTGTTTGCAATGAGTTCCTAGGAGACCAACTACGACAGTGGAAACTAGAGTTCGAATAGCTGATGCCTAAAATGTAAAGGTTCGGGATTTTGAAACTAAAGTCTGGTTTAAATACCCAAGGATGTATCCCCAGCTTGAAATCTGTATAGAAGCCCCATAGGTTGAGATATCATGTATGCACCTCAATTCTGGATACTGAACCAACCTAGTCTGTCACCCCGTTGGAGAATAGGGAAAGTTGTGAATATGATCAGAAAGGAAAACAGCATTAGTGGTTTCTACATGCAGAAGTTACTCCTTGTCAGCATATCAGAACCTCTGTACTGCGAGTTGAAGGTAAGTGTTCGAGGAACATAAGGGGAGATCCCTATCAGAGTAGAGCGGTTCATCGCCACTCATCTCATGAGGTGCTTTCTAAAGTGCTGCTTTGATTGTTTATTGCATTCTTTAAACATCATGCATTGTATTGCATTGTACCTATCAAGTTTCTTTCTCATTCATGCACGATATTGTATGTACGATTCATTTGAAGCTGGCGCAACCAGGCGATATTGGATGTGCGGTTCATTCAGAGAAGTTCTGTTTACGATTGTGTAGACACCCCATTTTTGACCGTTCTCAAGACTTGGACGTCACCGCTTGAACACTCGGTGATTACCCATGTTCGTGTTTGTTTGGAGTTCCCGGAGTTCTCGGCTACGTGCCTTGCCTCAGGACCTCCGAACTTGACTGTTTTGTGTTTGGTTTTGCACCAAACACTTGTGCTTTGCCTTGGAGGGGCAGGGAATGCCTTTTGAGGCATCCCCACACACCACCAGCAGTGGCTAGAGGCCACCGGCTGGTTGTTGTTGCCACCGGCACTATTGTGTGCCGGTCGGCACTACTTTTGGCAAAAAGACCATTTTGCCCTGCCGATCACTTTACAGCTGTTTTTGGAGATATTTTCAGATAGCTTTCTTGCATTTCTTTCCCCTCCATACACGTGTATGGAGGGATGAGCCCCTTTGGTGACTTAGCTTGTAAGCTTTGTTGCCTATAAGGAGAAGCTCTCTTCTCTTGGCTCAAGGGTTAGAAAAATTGGAGAGTTAGACATTTTAGGAGAAGGAGAAGCTCTGGTTTTAGGTTAGAAATCCTAAATCTATTCTATCTCTCTTTTCCTTGCTTATTTTGTGCACTAGGTGTTTGTGCCTTACTATTGCACATCAACACCTAGTGTTTCACCTTCCTCTTGGAACTGAGGTGCTAAGGGCTTGTTCTTGAAGTTCTTGACTGGTTTGGAGCTCAAGGAACCAACAACTCCAACCTTTGTGAAGAAGTCTACAAGGGTGAGCCAACTTACTTTATTTACCCCTTTTTTGCACTCCATTTTTGCCTAGTTTAAAACAGTTTTTGTGCTTAGTCTATAACACATAAAAGTTCTGTTTTTTAAGCCTCTTTATTGTTCATTAAGAGTGTTTTGTGGTTTGAGCAAGTTTGACCACCCTTAGGCCTTGAAAAGGCCCTTTTTTGTGCCATTTTGTGAGAGATCCGAGACTTTGGTGTTAGGATCTCTTCACCACTGAAATCTTGAGGGATTTCAGTGGTGAAGATGATGCCTTGAAGTCCCAAGAAGGAGAGGGCCACCCCCTCTTCTTAATGTCCTTGAAAAGGGCAAGTTTGGCCTCTTGAGAGAGCATAATGTTTGATTGTTTGTTGAGCATGTCTTGGCTGCATTTTATGTTTATTATGCCCTAATATGACATTGCTAAGTGTTGGTTTAGGTCCCTTATGCATGCTTAGCATAGTTGCCTTGTAATGCCTTTTGATCCTCTAACATGCCTAGGTTGTATGCCTTAGCTTCTAGCATGTTTTAGGATTGCATTTGTGAATGTTTTGTGCTTATTTTGACATGTTTTAGCTCTGTCCATAGTCGCTTGGGCTGATCTTGGCATGCGTTATATAGCCCCTTTGCATTTTAGGCTTGCTAGCCTTTGAGTATGCATGTGTAGTATGCCTTGCTTGCATCATTTTGGTGGTTTAGAACCATCTAGCATGCTATTTCAGTCCCTTTGGTGTGCTTGTATGCTTGCCTAAGTGGCTTCTTTAATGCTTTAAGAGTATGTGTTAAATGCTCCATGTTTTGGCTTTAATGCATGCCCTTGGATTCATGTCATCTAGATGCCATCTAGGTGGTCACTTAGGCTTAGTTTTATGTGTTAAAACTCTGTTTTTTAAGTGTTTAAGTATTGCCATGTGTGGTTGTGCTAAGTGTGGTTTAAAGCCTCATTGATTTGCTTTGAACCTTAGACCATTCGCATGCTTTGTTTGGCTTGTTTTGTTGCATGATTTGGCATCATGTTTTGCATGATTTTCAGAGCTTTACAATGTGTGTTTATTGTCCTTGTTTGGTATCTCCAAGTGTGCTTGGGGGGTTGCCATGTTTATGCCTTGGGTTTGGACCATAACACTTGCATGTGTATGTGTGTTTAGTCTCCATTTCTAGGCACTTTGGCCACTGATTTTAGGACTATTTGAGTTGCCTAATTCATGTATAAGACCATCCTTCCATTGGTTTGCATGCTTACCTTGCATGCTTGCTTGAACCCTTTGCATGAACATATTGCATAGTCCATGTTGCATGCCTAGTTGACATGTTTAGGGTTGCATTTGTATTGTGCATGTTTGGCCTCTTGAAGTGAAGTATGATGGAGGTTGAGCACCCTTGTTTGCTTGTTTGCATTGCATGCATTTGAAATCAAAGTTGCATTCTTGGTTCTTAGGGCCATCATGCATGGAAATGCGCGATTGGTGGTCCGGGAACCGAGGCACATGCCCCTTTGAGTCAATAACATGATAAGGGGTGTGTATAGTGCATAAATACCTTGAATCACATTGCCATGCATGTTGTTGTCCTCTGCTGCTGTGGGTTGCAGGTTCTGCAGGTGTTAAGTGCCGGCCGGCACTATTTAGTGCCGACCGGCAGTCAATTGCCAGCCGATAACTTCATCTAGTACCGGTGGCCTCCCTCTTCAGCCGGTGGTGTCCTACCCCAGCCGGTGGTGATCCCCAGTGCCCAGAGAGGCACTCCTGGGACTTTGGCAATTTTCAGAGGAGGATAGCAGGGGAAACAGAGGCAATCCGTGCATGGCAGTGCGGTTCCGAGCCAGTTCCGAGCGCGTGCCGCATTGGGCCCTCATCCCGAGGCGATTTACTGTTTAATTAGATTAATTATTTTATTTAATTAATTTAGTTGATTTGTAATATTTTAATTAGCTTGCGTAGTTAATTAATTTGTATTATTTTATTTGGTCCCTCTGTGTGAGGGCGTAATTGTAATAAGTGTGCGTGAGTGGATGTATGTCTTCCAATCCCCATTTCTTTCTATCCATTTTATTTACCCGCTTTCGATGGTAGATTAGGGCATGTTTATCTTAGCATACCTTATGCAATGCATGCGTGCATCCATGCATTTGTTGACATGCACTGCTCGGTACATCATACAAACCGCATTGCAATTTTCAATTCCAAATTGATTACGTGCTACTCGCGCATTTCACATGCCATGTTTAGGGTTAGCCGAGCCTACTCTAGATTGCATCTATGCCTATGTTGCATTAGCCACTTAACATGAACTAGGTCACGCATATTTGCTAACCGGGTTATTGTTTTTGACGAGTACGATGTAAGTTTTTACGCTTTAGCATACCACATGCGTGTGAATGTTGCCATGACAAGATGCTTACCATGCGCTAAGTGCTTATGTGTTATAAACTGTTTGAATGCTGTGGGTGGAGGTTGGATTACTTGAGTTGGAACAACTCATTGAAATCCGTATTTTAGCCTACTTGCAGTAGCAAAAACCAACACGTTTTCGAGACAAAATGGATATGCAATGTTTATTTCCAAATTAGGCAATCTAGTCTATACTTTTTGTCTTTGTCATAACATAGTAATTCTAGGCTAATAATTGGAATAAGAGCATGTAATGTTTTCAAAAGCGAATATCACGGTTAGTAGAGGCCGGTCTTGAATGGGCGAAAGTGCTCATAGCTGACCTTCCCCGATCGTACCCAAGCTCCCGAGCCAAGACCACTTTGGTGATGACGGACACGTGGCCTTCGGCACCGAGTCAGGGTTTCCTAAATTTCCCATTTTAAAATATTTAGGTGGCGACTCTGTAATCTGGCAAAGCAGTCCATGTTTGGCACTACTTTTCAAAAATCTGTTTTCTCAAACGATTTGTCGGATTTGGACTCTTTGGTTCAAGATTAAGAACCGTGACACAAATTGAGTCCGAACTGTTAGATGGAAGCCCACGGGCGCGTCTACAGATTGATTATTGTTTTGTGTATCTATCGCACATGCACGCCCACTTAGTGTATCTATCACACATGCTCACTTAGTGTATCTATCACACTTTGTTCACTGAGTGTATCTATCACACTTCGTTCACCCTTTGTGTATCTATCACTATGGACGCACCCTCGGGCTTTATGCTTTTCCATAGTTCGGACTCATTTGTCACGGTTCTTAATCTGATCTTGCAAAGTGCAATGCAAGACTGATAAATCGCCAAAGAGTCCAAATCTGGCAAATCGTTTTGGAAAATTAATTTTTAAAAAAGAAGTGCCAAACATGGACTGCTTTGCCAGATATAGAGTCGCCACCTAAATATTTTATTTTTGGGAATTTAGGAAACCCTGACTCGTTGCCTAAGACCACGTGTCCGTCATCACCAAAGTTGCCTCGGCTCGGGAACTTGGGTACGATTGGGGAAGGTCATCTATGAGCACCCCCGCTCGCCCGATCCGAAGATCGGCCTGTACTAAGCATGATATCAAGTTTTTGAAAATACATGCATTCTTATTCTGGTTAATTAGCTAGAATTACTATGTGATGCGCACAACACACAAGTATAGACTAGATCGCCTAATTTGGAACAAAGCATCGCATATCCATTTGTTTGGAAATGGTTTAGAGTTTGCTACTCGATGGTAGGCTAAAACACAGATTTCAATGAATCATTCCAATTCAAGTAATCCAACCTTCACCCACAGGCATTCAAGCAGTTATATCATATAAGCAATTAGCCTCATGGCAAGCATGCTTTCATGTTAACACTCACATATATGCAAGATGTTAAAGCATAAACACTCACAGTATACTCTGAGCCAAAACAAGAAACTAGTTAGTAATCATGCATGATCCTAGTTCATATTAGCAATGGCTAATGCAACACATGCAAAATGCAATTAAGATAGGCTCGGCTATCCTAAAATGGCATGTGAGATGCGATAATTTAATACACGTATTCAACTTGGAATTGAAATACACTGCAGTTAGTATGATGCGCTGAGCCTGGTGCATGCAATACTGATGAATGGATGCAAACATGCATAGCATAAGGTATGCTAATTGAAACATGCCCTAGAACTAACCATCATAATCAGTTAAATAAAAGGGAGAAAGAAATAGAGGTTGGAAGACATGCATCGCACACACGCACTCTTATTACACAATTGCGCCCCCTCGACGGAGGGACCAAAAGAATAATACAAATAAACTAATTAACTAACTAATAAGCTAATTAATTAATTACACAACCAAATCGAAATAAATAACTATAAGTTATTAAAACACTGAAATGGCCTCGAGATGAGGGATGAATGCATGCTCGGACGGCTTCGCTCGAAAATCCATCGCCATGCTTCATGTTGCCTCTGTTTGCACTGCTCTGTACATCTGAAAATTGTGTCAACTTCTGTGACACTTCTGAACCACTCCCTAAGCACTGTGGGATGTCACCAGCCAGGAGATAGGACCACCGGCTAAGGGGAATGGTGTAATCGACCACTCATAAGGCTCTCGGCTAGGAATAGTTAGCCGATCGGCACTGAATATAGTCGGCCGACCATTTTTTCCTGCAGACTGCTCCTGTTGCTGCAGGAGATGACAAACAGAGCACGGCAATACATTTACAAGACAATGTGTGCACCACCAGCCAGGAATAGTTAGCCGATCGGCACTGAATATGGTCGGTCGACCATTTCTTCCTGCAGACTGCTCCTGTTGCTGCAGCAGAGGACAAACAGAGCATGGCAATACATTTACAAGACAATGTGTGCACCGCTACCCTCCCTATCATGTCATGAGCTCAAGAGAGTATAGTCATTGACCCTCGGGCCACCAATCATGCATTTCAATGCATGATGGCCAAAGGAGCCAAGTGTGCAATTTAATGTCAAATGAAATGCACACAACACAAAAGGGGCCCAATCTCTATCATGCTTGATCAAGAGGCAAGGCAATGCACACGCAATGCAATGCAACCTATGTGAGCAAGCAAGCATGCAAACAACTCAAGCATGATGCAAATCTAATGCAACATGAGCATGTTAACAACAATGTTATACAATGCACCTAGCATATAACAATATGCAAAGATAAGTATGCGAACAAGCATGATTGTACAAGTATGCAAGGTGATTGTACATGCAACAACATGTCAATTAGTAAGCATGTAACAACATGTGACGAACCAAGTACGCAACAAGTATATAAGCATGATGTAAAGTGACAACTTTGAACAACATGGTAAGATGCAACATGAACATGCAAACATGCAAGGCATGTAAAGGTGGACAAGTATGCAACAACATATAGAATGAGACAAGCATGCGACAACACGTTATAGGCCAAGTATGTAACAACATGCAAGGCAAGCATGCAACGACATGCGAAGGATGGACTTAAACCAAAATGGACAGCTCTAAAATAGGTCCAAATCAGTGGCCAAAAGTACTAAAATGATGATACCAAAATGCAAAATAAACAAGCATGCCAAATGGCCCATAAGCTGGGCAACAAGACACAACTCTCAAGCATGAGCAAGGTGTGACAAACATGAGAATGTGGCAATGCAATAAGCTCTGAAAATATGTAAGGAATGATGCCAAATCAACCAAATCATGCAAGTAAGGCATGCAATAAAGCCCGAAACTTGAAACTAGCCAAGGGACTCAAACCAAAGCTACATTAAGCAAGCCCCAAAGGTCCAAGGGGACCTAAAATAGTCCCAAGGCAGCTCTAAACAAGACCAAAAACATGCTCAAAATTAGCCCAACACAAGCTAGAACACAACGCCAAAAACAAGAGGCATGCAAGGCTACCAAAAGGGGAGTGGGGTTACATTACACCTATCAAAACCAAATATGGCACAACTTAAGCCAATAAAATCAGAGTTATGGCATGTTAGAATGAGCCCCAAAACCCACTTAGATGGCATCCCAAAGGCCTAAGCATGATGGCATACACAATGACACATTCATGAGGCATAAAACGTCAACTCTTTAAAACATTAAAGGAGTGACAAATGCAAGTATGTGAGCATACTATATGGACTGAAATATCATAACAAGTGATGCCAAATCACTGAAATAACCCAAGTAATGCATGCTAGGGGATTCAATACACAAGGCTTACAAGCTAGATTGAACCAAAGCTATACAAGGCAAGTCATGGATGACCAATACAACTAAAATCAGATTTTAAACATGGTAAAACATGAACAAAATCTTCTTTAAGCTAAGCCAAAACATGCAAGAATGGAATTCTAAACACAAGATGCATGTTAAGGCAAATAAATGGGATTACAAGGCAAGTACGTAGTGCGTGCAAGAGACTGTTAAACCAACGTTAGACAGAGGTAAAACATGGCAAAACAACGCCAAATACCTGTTGAAATGAAGCTAAACAAGCTAGGCATACAAGCCACCAACATAAGCCATTTATGTAAGCATTCAAGACAACAAGGAGAGGGGATGACCCTCTCCTATTTGAGACCTTAAAACACCATCCCCATAATTGAAATCCCCCTGGATTTCAGTGGTGAGAAGGCCAAAACAAGATGATTTCAAAGCTTAAAAATAAAGCACAATAACAAGGCCAAACAAGGCCTAAAAGGGGGTAAACAACCCCAAACACAAAAATGACCTTAAACAAAGGTCTTAAGCACTAAAAAATAGAACTTTTATCAAATATAATCTAAGCTTAACACAATAAGCAAGAAGGGCTAAAAGCTTAAGCAAGAATGGGGAAACTAAAGCAAGGAACTCACCCTAGTAGAACCTCTTCAAGAATAAAGCTCCAGCAGATTTTCTGAGTTCAAACCCACCCAAGAACACCAAAACCAACTCCCTAGTACCTCAGCAACACAGGAAAGGTGTATTGCTAGGTGTTTGTGTGTTAAACTAAGACAATACTACACTTTTGAAGCACAAAAATGGAGAAACAAGGCAAGATAGATACAAGGCTATCTCTATCTTTTCTAAGGCAATTTTCTAAACCCCAGAGGAGGGAGAAGGAGCTCCCTCTTTATAGAAGCTCAAATTCTAAAGCTTCTAAGAGAAGCTAATCAAAGGGCAAATCCATTGTGCATGCCAGTTGTGCTAGCTGGCATGAAATATCTACATAAAGCAAATGAATAGGGTTCGGCCAGCAAAAATGGCCGATCGACCAAAACAATGGCCGGCCGACCAAATAGAGTGCTGATCGGCCAAAACTGTTTGCCGGTGGCAGGGAGCCAGGGCCGATGGCTTCAAGCCTTGGCCAGTGGGTTGAGGAAATGGCCAACAAGCCACCCTCTTCCCTCAAAAGAAAAAACACAAGTGTTTGGTCTACAACCAAGTACAAAATAGGCAAGTTGAGAGATCCTGAGGCAAGGCGCGTGGTCAAGGCCTCCGAGAACTCAAAACGAACACGAGCATGGATGATCATCGAGTGTTCAAACGATGACGTCCAAGTCTTGAGGACGGTCAAAAATGGGGTGTCTACAATCACACATACTCACTTTGTGTATCTATCGCACATATTCACTTATATCTATTACACATGCTCACTATGTGCATCTATCGCACTTGCATCTATTGTCCTCATTCACTTTGTGCCTCTAGCACACAATTTCGTTACAATTGTGTATTTGTGGTACGGTCTCGTACCTATTTCTTGTATCTCAAGATGCGTGAAGCGCGAGACCGAGCGGTTTTTGGACCTCTTCTCACGAGTTCAGCGTGGTTAGAGTCTGTCCTTCCTCACACGATTTCAGTGTGTTTGGAATTAGTTTTCTTTTCCTCTTCTCACGAGTTCAGCGTGGTTAGAGTTTGTCCTTCCTCACACGATTTCAGCGTGTTTGGAATTAGTTTACCTTACCTCTTCTCACGAGTTCAGCATGGTTAGAGTCCATCATTCCTCACACGATTTTAGCGTGTTTGGAATTAGTTTGCCTTTTCTCTTCTCACGAGTTCAGCGTGGTTAGAGTCTGTCCTTCTTCACACGATTTCAACGTGTTTGGAATTAGTTTACCTTTCCTCTTCTCACGATTTCAGCGTGTTTGGAATTTACTTTTCGTCTTCTCACGAGTTCAGCGTGGTTAGAGTTTGTCCGTCCTCACACAATTTCAGCATGTTTGGAATTTTCCTTTCCTCTTCTCACGAGTTCAGCGTGGTTAGAGTCTGTCCTTCCTCACATGATTTCAGCGTTTGGAATTAGTTTACCTTTCCTCTTCTCACGAGTTCAGCGTGGTTAGAGTTTGTCCTTCCTCACACGATTTTAACGTGTTTGGAATTAGTTTACCTTCTCTCACGATTTCAGCGTGTTTAGAATTTATCTCAGGTTGTGTCGAGTGCGCCTCTGAGCGGTTGTTTTTGGGCCTCCTCTCATGATTCCAGCATGGTTGGAGTATGTTACCCTTTGCATCTACTTTACTATATGTTACATTGCATCTATTATCTATTGCATCACATCTGTTAGGTCTATTGCATTGCATATAGCGTTTATCGCATGCATCTACTGCGTATCCATTTTATCGCTTGCATCCTTTCTATGTTAAGCTTAGTCTGGCATGTGTCCATACTTTTCGCGTTAAAGCATGGTTCTGTGATTATGTGCACCTATTCCACTAAGAGAATTGTGGTCTGAGGGTGTCAGCACCTTTTTTGTGTTAGACGTGGTCTGTTTTGTGTCTATGCCTTTTCTAGGCAAAATGTGGTTTGGCCGTGTGCCTTATTCACTTCATCCATTGCATCCATTGCATTGTAGCTTGTTGCATTCAGCATGTAGGATCACGATCTTTCCTCAGCAGATCATTCCTCACTGATATCATGCCATCCAATTACATATATTCTTTCTGCGAAACACATAGTTCTGTCTGTGCATGCACCAATTCCACTAAGAGAATTGTGGTTAGAGTGCTCTGGCACCTTTTCTATGTTACACGTAGTTTGATTTTGCATCTCCATCCCTTTATGATATTTGTGTGGTTTTACACTGCTTGTGGTTTGATTCATTCAATTACATTGTATATCACTACATCGTTTCATAATATTGCATATCATTTTGCATCCTGCCCCTAAACTACGGTGGTTTGATTCCTTGCAAAGGGATACGTAGGCAGCCTGTGGGCACAACCATTTATTTCTACATTAGTATTTTATTTGTTTGTCTAAGTTTTTGGCCTTGTCAAAAATGGGTCGTCTCTGGCTTTGACATTCACTCCCGTCATCTTATGACTTTCGAGTTCTGTCAAAGAGGGACAACTGTAGACACCCCATTTTTGACCGTCCTCAAGACTTGGACGTCATCGTTTGAACACTCGATGATCATCCATGCTTGTGTTTGTTTTGAGTTCCCGAAGGTCTCGGCTGCGTGCCTTGCCTTGTGATCTCTCAACTTGTCTGTTTTGTGCTGGGTTGTGGACCAAGGACTTGTGGTTTTGATTCTAAGGGAAGGGGGTGGTTTGTTGGCCATCCCTACAACCCATCGGCTATGGCATGATGCCATCGGCCTTTCTTCCTTGCCATCGGCCATAAATGTTGGTCGGTCGGCACTTATTTTGGTCGATCGACCATATTTTTTGGCTGAGGCCTTTTCTTTGCCTTTTTCAGGCATTGTGCATGCCAGCTGGTGAGCATAGACTCCTCCCTCCATACACGTGTATGGAGGGATTTGAACCAAAGCTAAGTTTCTCTAAGAAGCTTTGAATTTGATTTTCTATAAGAAGGGAGCCTCCCCTCTCTTTCCAGGGGTTCAACAAAATAGATATAGAGTTCATATATCCCTCTCTCTCTATATCTCTCTCTCTATAGTTTTGTGTGTGTTGGTGCCTTAAAAGTGTTTTTTGTTCATACTTTTGCACTATAGCACCTAGTAGAATACCTTCCTTTGATTGATGAGGCACTAGGAAGTTGGTTTCAGAGTTCTTGGGCTGGTTTTGATCCAAGGGAGTGGCTGGAGTTATGTTCTTGAATGTGTTCTTCAAGGGTGAGCAACTAAACTTTTGTTTCCCCATTTTGGCTTAAGCTTTTAAACCTGTTTCCATATTGTTTTAAGCTTAACTATAAACTAAAAAAAGTTCTATTTTTGTGTGCTTAAGATGATTGTTTAAGGTCACTTTTTGGTTGGGGGTTGTCTACCCCCTCTTAGGCCTTGTTTGGCCTTGTTTTGAGCCACCTCTTTTGGCCTTTGTTCTTGCCTTTGCATGACCTTTCTACCACTGAAATCCAGAGGATTTTTAGTGGTGGAAGGGTAGTTTTAGAGTCTTGTATAGGAGAGGGACACCCCTCTCTCCTTATGTCTCATATGCTTGTGTTATTGGCTCATAATGGTAGCATGTTTGCTTAGCATGTTTTGATGTTGTTTCAGCATGTATTAGGCTTTATTTTTCCATGTTACACCTCTGTCCAAAGTTGGTTTAATAGCATCTTGCATGCACCATGCACTTGCCTTGCAATCCTCTCATTTGCCTTAACATGTATCATGCATTTAGACCATCATGCTTGCATATTTTGGCTCAACTCCAAGGAACTTTTAGTCATATTTCAGCATACTAAAGCTCTGTTTCATGTTCTTTTGATCATACATACATTGCTTTGTATAGCTACCATACATTATAGCTTGTTAGCTTTGAGTGTCCAAGTCATTAGCATGTACTACTTAGACCTTTTTCATGATTTGGCATCATCTCATATGTTATTTCAGTCCATGTTTCATGCTCATATACTTGCATTTTCCATCCTTTCAAAGCTTTGAAGAGTTGGTGTCTTATGCCTTAAGGTTGGGTCATTGTGCATGCCTCCATGATTAGGTCTTCGGGATGCCATTTAAGTGGGTTTTTGGGCCTATTATGACATGCCATATCTCTATTTTTCATTGGTTAAGTCATGCCATGTTTGGTCATAGTGGGTGTAGTGTAATCCCCTTGTTGGCCTTACTCGCATCTTGCCTTCGGCCCTTCATTTTGGCTTGTTTTAGTTTTGGCCCTTGCATGTTTTAGACTCTTTTTAGCATGATTTAGGACTGTTTTGGTTGTCCTTGGCTCTTTGGGGCTTGGTTCATGTGGCCTTAGTATAAGCTCCTTGGCTAGCCTTAAGCCTTGAGCCTTCTTACATGCCATGCTTGCATTGTTTGATTGATTTGGCATCATTCCATGCTTATTTTCAGATCTTATAGTGTTGTTACACTTCCACTTTTGTCACTCTTTGAGCACTCTTGAGAGTTCTGCCTTTGTGCCTAAGTAATGGACCAATATGTGTGCATGTTTGTCTTGCATTTTGGTGCCTTAGTCTTAGTGTTTTGGCCACCGTTTTGGTATGGCTGAGGCCTATCCATTTTCAGTATAAGTTCATGGATCATGCGATTTTTGTATTGTTGTATGCTTACCACATTGCATGTCGTTGCATACTTATTGTTGGTATCATTGCTGCATGTCTATCACATTATATGTTTGCATATCTAGGTTGCATAGTCATATTGCATTCTTATTGTATATCATGTTGTTTACATGCTAGGTTGCATTGCCTTGCATTTGTCATGCTCATGTTACATTGCCTTCCATTTCCATGTTGTATTATACTTGGTTGCATGCATTGCATTGTGTTTGGTTTAGGGTGTCAAACCAAACACGAGGAACGAGGAATGTTCGTACTTGAAGTGACGAAATGTGCCTCAATCCTCGGTCGCCGATGCTCTTGATCAAGCATGATAGAGTTCTAGGCATTCATATGTTTTTGTTGCATTCATTCCACGTTGATTCGCACACTTGGCTTCTTTGGCCATCATGCATCGACATGCGTGATTGATGGCCCAAGGGTCGAGCACTACACTCCCTTGAGTTCATAACATGATAGGGAGGGAGTTTGTGCACACATTGCCTTGAAAATGCATTGCCATGCTCTGTTTATCCTTTACTGCAGCAAAACAACATTCTACAGGAAGATATGGCCGGTCGGCCATATTCAGTGCCGATTAACTAAACATTGTTGGCCGAGATCCTCACAAATGGTCGATGACCAATTCCACATGGCCAATGTTCCTATATCTTGGCTGGTGACATCTCACAGTGCTCAGGTAGTGGTTTGGAAGCATCATTGAGACTTGTACAGTTTTCAGAGGTATAAAAAGTGCAAACAGAGGCAACATGTGGCATGGCAACAGGTTTCCGAGCGTGGCGATCGAGCATGAATCATTCAATCATTCCGAGGCGGAGCTGCAACGGCCTCTTTAGTTTCATAGCTTAGTTAATTTGTTTAAATTAGTTAAGGGTTTTGTAATATTTAATTAGCTAGGGTAGTAAATTAATTAGTTAATTTGTATTATTTATTCGGACCCTCCGTCGAGAGGGTGAATTTTGTAATAAGTGTGCGTGGGTGTGTGAATGTCTTCCAACCCCACGTCTTTCTCCCTTTTACTTACCTGCTTTCAATGGTTAGTTTTAGGTCATGTTTCAAATAGCATCCTTATGCTCGCATGTTTGCATCATTCATCTGTATTGCATGCACCGTGCTCGTCGCATCATACTAACCGCATAGTATTTCAATTCCAACTTGAATACGTATATCGAGTTGTCGCATTTCACATGCCATTCTTAGATAGCCGAGCCTATTTTAGTTGCATTTTTGCATGTGTTGCACTAACCATCTTAACATTAGCTAGGATCATGCATTGATTACTAACTAGCTATTGTTTTCGCTCGGAGTACTAGGTAAGCTTTTATGCTTTAATATCTTGCATGAGTGTGAGTGTTAACATGACCGCATGCTTGCCATGAGGCTAACTGCTTATGTGATATAATTGTCTGAATACCAGTGGGTGAAGGTTGGATTACTTAAATTGGAATAATTCATCGAAATACGAGCTTTAAGCCCACTTGATAGTGGCAAATCATGTTTTCTAAGCCCACTTGAGGGTGGCAAATCCACGTCTTAGCCTACTTGCGAGTAGCACCTTCAAACCATTTTCAAACAAACATGAGATGTTTTGTTCCAACTTAGGCGATCTAGTCTATACTTGCGTGTTGTGTGCATCACATAATAATTCTAGCTAATAACCGGAATAAGAACACATATGTTTTCAAAACAAGATATTATGCTTAGTACAGGCCGATCTTGGATCGGCGAGAATGCTCATAGATGACCTTGCCCAATCGTACCCAAGTTCTCGAGCTGAGGCAACTTTGGTGATGACGGACACGTGGCCTTAGGCAATAAGTCAGGGTTTCCTAAATTCTCCCACAAATAAAATATTTAGGTGGCGACTCTGTATCTAGCAAAGCAGTCCATGTTTGGCACTTCTTTCTTAAAAATCAGTTTTCCAAAATGATTTGTCAGATTTGGACTCTTTGGTGATTTATCAGTCTCGCATTGTACTCTGCGAGGTCAGATTAAGAACCGTGACATTTTGAGTCCGAACTGTAGTAGCAAAGCCCTCGGGGCGCATCTACACTTTTCCTGCACTCGAGCGAAGACCATGACCTTTCTAAAGTTTCACTCTCCTGCAAAAGAACTACGAGTTGTATTTTTCCGCTCGAGCGGCCTTTCTTAAGCTCGAGCAGAGATTGCGACTTTTCAGAAGTTTCACTCGCCTACAAAAGTACTGGGAGTTGTATTCGTCTGCTTGAGTGGCCATTCCTACGCTCGAGCAGAGATTGTCACCTTTCAGAAGTTTGACTCGCTTGCAAAGGTACTGGAGTTGTATTTTTCCGCCTGAGCGGCCATTCCTGCGATCGAGCGAAGATTTCGACCTTTCAGAAGTTTCACTCGCCTGCAAAAGTATTGCTAGTTGTATGTTTCCGCTCGAGTGGCCTTTCTCGAGCTCGAGCAGAGATCGTGACCTTTTAGAAGTTTCACTCGCCTGCAATAGTACTGGGAGTTCTATTTGTCCGCTCGAGCGGACATTCCTGCACTTGAGCAGAGATTGCGACCTTTCAAAAGATTCACTCGCTCGCAAAAGTATTGAGAGTTGTATTTTTCCGCTCGAGCAGCCTCTCCTGCGCTCGAGCGAAGATCGTGACCTTTTAGAAGTTTCACTCACTTGCAAAAGTACTAGGAGCTATATTTGTTCGCTCGAACGGAGATCGCGACCTTTCAAAAGTTTCAATCGCCTGAAAAAGTACTATGAGTTGTATTTTCCCTCTCGAGCGGGGAGATCGCGACGTTTCAGAAGTTTCACTTGCCTGCAAAAGTACTGGGTGTTGTATTTGTCCGCTCAAGTGGCCATCGCTGCGCTCAAGCAGAGATTGTGACCTTTCAGAAGTTTTACTCGTCCGCAAAATTAGTAGGAGTTATTTTTTTCCCTTGAGTAGCCATTACTACGTACGAGCACAGATCACGACCGTTTGATAGTTTTGCTCGCTTGTAAAAGTACTAGAAGGTGTATTTCTCTGCTCGAGTGGCCATTCCTATGCTCGAGCGGACATCGCGGCCTTTCAGAAGTTTCACTCGCTTGCAAAAGTACAGCTAGTTGTATTTTTTTGCTCGAGTGGCCTTTCCTACGCTAGAGCGGAGATCACAACCTTTAAGAAGTTTCACTCGCCTGCAAACTTACTGGGAGTTGTATTTGTCGACTCGAGCAGCCATTCCTGCGCTCAAGCAGAGATCGCGATGTTTAAGAAGTTTCACTCGCCTGCAAAAGTATTGGGAGTTGTATTTGTCCGCTCGAGCAGCCATTGCTGCGCTCAAGCGGAGATCATGACCTTTCACAAGTTTCACTCGCCTGCAAATGTACTGTGTGGTGTTATAGCTCGACCTTTTTCACACCCTCCCTTTCGGAAAGGTTTGAAAGAAAGCCCTACAGTTCAGACTCCTGTCACAGTTCTGAATCTAATCTCACAAAGTGCAATGTAAGACTGATAAATCACTAAAGAGTCCAATTCGGCAAATCATTTTGAAAAATCATATTTTAAATCAAATAATGTCAAAATTGGACTGCTTTGTCAAATTACAGAGTCGCCACCAAAATATTTTATTTTTTGGAAATTTGAGAAACCCTGACTCGTGCCAAAGGCCATGTGTTCATCATCACCAAAGTTGCCTCAACTCGAAAACTTGGGTACGAGAGGGGAAGGTCCTGAGATGAGCACCCCCGCTCGCCCGATCAAAGGATCGGCCTCTACTAATCATGATATGTTGTTTTATAAACCTCATGTGATCTTATTCCGGTTATTAATCTAACCTTACTATGTGATGCGCATAGCATACAAGTATAGACTAAATCGCAAGAATTTGAACAAAACAACTTATGTTTGTTTTTCGAAAATGGTTTGGAATTGCCACTTGCAAGTGGGCTAAAGTGCGGATTTGCCACCCTCAAGTGGGCTTAAAACATGATTTTGCCACAACAAAGTGGGCTTAAAACTCACATTTGATGAATTGTTTCAATTCAAGCAATAAAGCCTTCATCCACAGACATTCATGCAGTTTGTCATTTAAGCACATAGCCTTATGGCAAGTATGCTAAACATGGCAATATGGCAATCACACTCATTCAAGTATGCTAAAGCATAAAAATTACAGTGTACTCCAAGCCAAAACAAAAACTAGTTAGAAAGATGCGTGATCCTAACTATGTTAAATGACTAATGCAACACATGCAATAATGCGATTAATAGGCTCGGCTACTAATATGGCATATGATTCACAACACTTTGATAGCATGCTTTAAAACACGTTTCAAAGAAGTATTGAAATAACAATGCAATTTGAATGATGCGCTGAGCTTCGGTGTATGCAAGACGAATGAATGCAAACATGCAAGCATAAGGTATGCTAATTGAAATATGCCCTAATCTAGCCATCACAGCGATTAAATAAAAGGGAGAAAGATGTGAGGTTGGAAGACATTCACACACCCACGCACAGTTATTACAACATTATGCCCTCTTGAAGGAGGGTCCGAATAAAATAAGCTAAGCTACACTAAGCTAAGCTAATTATTACAAACCAACTAATTAACTATTCTAGCTAATTAATTATTACAACACATTTGAATAACTAAATAACTAACTTATTCTAAGCTAATTAATTACAACAAATTGGATTTGAATAACTAGTTACATAAACTGATTAAGTACAATAATCGAATCGAATAATTAGCTATTCTAACTAATTAAAGCATTTTAAATGGAAATGGCCTTAAGGGTGAAGGATGCATGCATGCTCGGTTGGCTTCCTCTCGAAAATCCACCACCTTGCCTTTAGATGCCTCCGTTTGCAATTCTTTGAACCTCTGAAAATTGTGCCAACCTCCAGAACATTTCTGCTCCAACTCAAGAACACACTGAACAACTTTTTCACTGATGGCCGATCGGTTACAAGTGATGGTTGTTGGCCAATATTGGTGGCCGATCGACTGCTTTGATGGTCGGTAGGCTGGTACTAGTGGCCGGTCGGCTGGTACATGTGGCCGATGGGCCACTGCTCTCCTGAACTTCTTCCTTTTGCTGCAACAGAGAGCAAACAGAGGCAAGGCAGTGTATTTTTCAAGGACTGTGTGTACTACCACCCTCCTTATCATTTCTCAAGCTCAAAGGAGTATGACACTTGGCTCTGAAACCACCAATCAAGCATTTTCAATGCATGATGGCCAAAGAACCAAGCTTGTACAAGCTTAATGAATGCACACATATGACTCAAAGGGCCTCCACCCTATCATGCATGATCAAAGGTGTCGGTGACCAAGAAATGCGACATGTTTCATCACTTTGAGTATGAAACATCCCTCATTTCTTGTGTTTGGATTAACGTTCGATCCAAACACATGTGTAGACACCCTATTTTTGACCGTCCTCAAAACTCAGATATGCTTGCAGGTACATTCGATGACAAGTGTGATTGCTCGTCGGGTACTTGAGCTTCGCGACAGGATGTTCCAGGTTTGATCCTTCCAAACCCTAGTTCCATTCTGTCTCATTTTTGGACCATGAGTTGGTCTTTGCTTTGTGAAGTCCTTGATGGCATGCAGGCCATCAGAGAGGGTTGCCAACCATTGGTTAGTCCCTACTGGCCATCTATAGACCCTATCGGCCATCAATAAGGCACTGTCGGCCACCACTGATGGCCGGCAGCTACCTTGTTTTAGCAGATATTTATGCTAGATCTTTTGAGCCAGCTGTTTTTCACTGAGCCCTCCTCTATACACGTGTATGGAGGGATGGAGGCCATTTCAAGCTTGTTAAGCAAGCTTTGCATTACATTGCTCTATAAAAGGGGAGGCTCCTCCCCTTTTCCAGAGATTTAGCAATTTTAGAGACAAGTTATCTCTCTCTCTCTGTGGAACTTTCACTCTCTCTATATTGTGCTTAATAGGGCCTCAAAGTGTGTTTTTAATAGTGTCTCAAAGTGTGTTTTCTCTTCACTTTTGCACTGCAACACCTAGTAAAACACCATTACTTTGTTGTTGAGATACTTGAGGGTCTTATTTGGACTCAAGAGTCTGATTTTGGCTCAAAGAAGTGGTCCTCTTGCTACTGTTCTTCAAGGGTGAGTGTATTCATCTTTTAAGCTTATCTTTGCATGCCATCTTAGCTACCTTTGCATGCTGTTTTAGGCTTGGCTTTCAACTAAAAAAAGTTATGTATTTAAGTGCTTAAAATGGTTGTTAAAGGCTTCTTTGGTGTTGGAGGTGTTTTACCCTCTTGTGTGGCTTGTTTTGCTTTGCTTTGTGCTATCACCTAAGGCCTTTGAGATCATCTTCTCTTGGCCTTTTAACCATTGAATTCCAGAGGAATTTCAGTGGTGGAAAGTGTGTTTTGAGGCCCCAAATAGGAGGGGGTCATCCCCTCTCCTTGTGTCTTGATTGCTTCTGTTGTTGGCTTAACACTTTGGCATGTTTTTCTACCTCCTTGAGGCTCCATCTTAGCATGTTTCAGGCCTTGTTTTGCCATGATATAGCTTCGTCAAGGGTTGGTTTGGTTACCTCTTGCATGCTTCTTGCGCTTGTACTGCAATTCCATTCACTAGCCTAGTATGCTTACTACATTGGCCTATGGTTCTAGCTTGTTTTGGCTCTATTTCAGCATGCTTTTACCATGATTTCACATGCTTTAGGTCTGATTTGGGTTGTCTTGATCATCTATGCTTTGCTTTGTATAGCCATAGTGTAAAGCCCCTCCACTAGCTTGGTGTTTTGAGTCCACTAGCATGCATTGCTTGGGCTATTTGCATGATTTAGCATAATTTAATATATGATTTTAGAGCATGTTTCACTATCATACCCTCGTGTGTATCACTCTTTCAATGCTTTGGAGGGTTGTGCTTCATGCCTTAACCATGAGCTAATTTGTATGCAAGTTTGCCTAAGCTTTTGGGCTACCATCTCAGTGTGTTTTTTGTCTTATTTTGCCATGATACAACTCTATTTTTGGTTGGTTAGAGCATCCCTCATTTGCTTCTTATACTTGTAGTGTAATCATGCTCATTAGCCTAGCTCACTTGGTGTTTTGGCCTATTATTCTAGCTTATTTTGGCTATACTCTAGCATGCTTTTATTCATATTTTGGCATGCTTTAGCTCTGTTTTGAGCCTTCTTGGTCATATGATGCTTGTTGTGCATGCTTGTAGTGCAATAGCCTTGACTAGTTTTGAGTTTTGAGGTATCTTGTATGCTTGGCTTGAGGTATTTGGATGATTTGACATCATTTAACACTTGATTTCAAAGCACATAGCATTGCCATATTCTCATGCATATTACTCTTTGATTGTGTTCGAGAGTTGTGTTTAATGCCTAGCGTGCGAGCCAATGCATGAGCATGTTGTTGTAGCTTTTGGTGCTTCATTTCCAGTAGGATTTTGCCACTGTTTTGGCATGCATGGGGTCTGTTTGGTGTTGGTTTAGTCCATCGAGCATTGCTTTGCATGATTCAAGTGTTGTGTCTTTCACTAGCTTTTAATGCTTAAGTATTCTAGCATGTTGTGCATGAGTGTTTGCATGTTAGAGTCTTGCATTTCATGCCACCTTAGCATTGGTAGATGAGCATGTTGCTTGCATTGCATTATGTTCAATCGGATGCGTATTGAACATGAGGAAGATTGGTTCATTTCATACTTGAAGTGATGAAATGAGCCAATCTCCCTCGGTCTCCATTGCCTTTGATCCCTCATGATAAGGAGATGGTCTAAGTGTCTTGTTTGTCATGCATTATTGAGTTTGTACAAATTGGATCTTTGGCTATCACGCATTGTGATGCTTGATTGATGGTCTTGGATCCAATTATGCCTCTCCCTTGATGTTTTGAGATGATATGGAAGGGCATAGTACATACATGTTCTAGGGAGACCCTCCATTTTCTCTATTTTGTGCCCTATTGCAGCTTGGTGTCACAACACACCAGTGGCCGGCACCGTCTCACTGATGGCCGACACCCTTTCATCTGTGGCTGGCAGTGTTCATCCTTGGCTGGCAAGGAGGTCGGCAGCTACCATTCATGGCTGACAGGCCACTGGTGCACTCCCCAGCATTGTTTTGGTAAGTTTCAGCACCAAGAACTGGAAGACACCCTGCAAACAGAGCATCTAAAGAGCATCTAGAGAGCTTTTAGGGGTAAGAAACCAAGTGCATGCATGTTCATTTTCCAAACAAAGCTGTGGCAGCATATTTTAAGGCTTTATTTGTTAAGCTTAGTTGGTTTTATAACTTAATTAATTTGATTAATTAGTTAAAGTTTTGTAATAATTAATTTGCTTAACATAGTTAATTAGTTGGTTTGTAATAGTTAGTTTAATTAGCATAGCTAGTCAGCTTATTATTTGGACCCTCCGTCGAGAGGGCAAATGTTGTAATAAGTGTGCGTGTGTGTGATGCATGTCTTCCAACCCCATTTCTTTCTCCCTTTTACTTAACCGCTTTCGATGGTTAGTTTTAGGTCATTTTAAATTAGCATACCTTATGCTTTGCATGCGTGCATCATTCATTTTGTCTCGCATGCACCGGGCTCGGTGCATCATTCAAACTGCATTGTATTTCAATACCTACTTGAAATACATGTATCAGTTGTTGCATTCATATGCCATCTTAGAATAGCCGAGCCTCATTAGTTGCAGTTTGCATGTGTTGCATTAGGCATCTTGTATAATTAGGATCATGCATTGATTTCTAATTGGTTTCTGTTTTGGCTCGGAGTACACTCTAAGTGTTTATGTTTTAGCATCCTTGCAAGTGTGTAAGTGACTGCCATGATAGCGTGCTTGCCATGAGGTTAACTGCATAAGTGTTTAACTGCATGAATGCTTGTGGATGAACGCTTCATTGCTTGAGTTAGAACAATTCATCAAAATGTGCGTTTTAAGCCCACTTGAGAGTGGCAAAATCATGTTTTTCTAAGCCCACTTGAGGGTGGCAAATCCGCGTTTTAGCCTACTTGAGGGTAGCAACTTCAAACTATTTTTGAAAAACAAACATGAGATATTTTGTTCCAAATTGAGTGATTTAGTCTATACTTGTATGCTGCGCACATCACATAGTAAGTTAGCGAATAAACTGGAATAAGAACACAGGTGTTTTCAAAAACAACATATCATGTTAGTAGAGGCCGATCCTTTGATCGGGCGAGCGAGGGTGCTCATTTCAGGACCTTCCCCTCTCGTACCCAAGTTCCCGAGCCGAGGCAACTTTGGTGATGACGGACACGTGGCCTTAGGCACAAGTCAAGGTTTCCAAAATTTCTCAAAAACAAAATATTTAGGCGGCGACTCTGACATCTAGCAAAGTAGTCCATGTTTGGCGCTTTTTGATTCAAAATTGATTTTCCAAAATGATTTGCCGAATTTGGACTCTTTGGTGATTTATCAGTCTTACATTACACTTTGTGAGATTAGATTCAGAACCGTGACAAGAGTCTGAACCGTAGTAGCTAAGAACTACAATTCGTGCCCTCGCGCGCAGAGCAGAGTTTCGGGCGGTCTACAGTTTTTGGTGACTCTACTGGGGATTTAGAGAACCTGACTCGAACTCATGATATGTTGTTTTGTCTACACTTATGTGTTTCTTTGCATTTCATTTGCATTGGTATGCCTAGGACACCGTGTTTGCCATCTGCTATTCCTGAGTAGTTTGCCGGAGGCTTGCTTGAAAAAGCGTGCCATAAGGCAAATCGATGACGGGCTCTGCCACAATGGGAACACAAACCTCAATTTTTACTGAGGCACTCCTTTTGACCATTCAACCTAGTTGCATATCGGTAGCCATAGTGACCATTCCAAACTAGGACAGGTTGCTTACCCGAATGTAGGTTGTTTGAAACCATTGCATGCGTAGTAAAACCCTAGCTCCTGACAAGATAGGACAAGGAAATCCTACCCCTCCATAGGGGTGTTTTGGCTCTCACTTACCTATTATGTGCTTTTAGAGTGTGCCTCTACAGGAATGCATGTATCAGTTTGCAAGTCTGAGTATCAATCTGAGGACATCAGCATTTGAGGGAATCAGTTTTACCTGAGGGTATCAGATTCGAGGCAATGATTTGGGGGTAGCGATCAGTGTTGAGAATAGTGTGTTCAGCTTACAATGTCAACTATGTGTTGTCTTTATTTTAAGCCAAAATGCTATCCGTTTTTCTGGTTGTTTGTTTCCTTATTTTTGTTTTATTTATCTTTTTGCAAGGTGGTATTGTAACAAGCCCGGGGGGGACCTCGCTACAGCTCGGACTCTTTAAGTTTGTTGCGGTTCTAAATCTGAACCAAAGAGTCCACCTCTGGCAAATCGTTTTAAGGAAAACAGATTTTTCGAAAAGTAGTGCCAAACATGGATCGCTTGCGACACAGAGTCGCCACCTAAATATTTTTAAAATGGAATTTAGGAAACCCCGACGTCAAGGCCACACGTCCGTCATCACCAAAGTGGTCTTGGCTCGAGCTTGGGTACGATCGAAGGTCACTATGAGCATCCAAGACCGCCTCTACTAACCGTGATATCCGTTTTGAAAACTTTATGCGTTCTTATTCTGTTATTAACCTAGAATCACTATGTGATGCGACAACACAAAAGTATAGACTAGATCGCCTAATTTGGAAATAAACATTGCATATCCGCTTTTGTTTTGAAAACGTGTTAGATTTTGCTACCGCAAGTAGGCTAAAATACAGATTTCAACGAGTACTCCCAACTCATACAATCCAACCTCCACCCACGTGCATACAAACGGTTATATCACATAAGCACTTAGCCGCATGGCAATCCTATTGTCATGTTAACATTCACACGCATGCGATATGCTAAAGCGATAAAGACTTACATCGTACTGCGCCAAAAACAAAACCCGTTAGCAAACGTGCATGACCTAGTTTCATGTTATGGCTAATGCGACCTGCATAGATGTAAGCTAGACTAGGCTCTAAACCCTAACATGGCATATGAAATGCTACCACATAGCACGTATTCAATTTGGAAATCGAAGTGCGATGCGGTTATGTGATGTGCCGAGCCCAATGTATGCAATACTTATGAATGATGCACGATGCATTTACATAAGGTATGCTAATTGAAAATGCCCTAATCTACCATAAGCGGTAAATAAAAGGGTTAGAAAGAAGTGGGGATTGGAAGACATACATGCCCACTCACACACACTTATTACATTTTGCCCTCACTCGGAGGGACGAATAAATAATTACAGAATAAATAAATAATTAACTAAACTAGCTAATTAAATATTACAAATCAACTAAATTAATTAAATCAAATAATTAATCTATTTAAGCGATAAATGCCTCGGAAGGAGGGTGACTCGCTTAGTGTGCCTCGCTTTCCTCGCTCTCTTTCTCTGAAAATTCTAAACTTGAGTGTCTCTCGAGGGAAGTATCATCGGTCGAGTCAGGAGCCATGAAGAAGGAATCCACCGGCTCTGATTTCATTATCGGACTAAAAGTGCGGTCGCACAAAGTCCTAGAACACGCAACTCAGAGGGAACAAAAGGCAAGGCAATGCAATTCAAGGTATATATGCACCAAACACATCCCAAATCATGCTATGGACTTAAGAGGGCATGTGCCTCGATTCCCACCAATCGCAAGATTTCCATGCGTGATGGCCCTAAGGACCAAGAATGCAACTTTGATTTCAAATGCATGCAATGCAAACAAAGGTGCCAAACCACTATCAAACTCACTTCAAGAGGCTTGGCATGCACAATGCCAAATGCAACCCTAAGCATGTCATCTAGCATGCAGTATGGCGATGCAATGCAAGAATATTGTTGTATGAACATACAAGCATGCAAAGCAAAGTAGGAATGGACTTATACATGAATTGGACAGCTCTTAAAGGCCCAAGAACAAACATGCTCAAAATGAAGGCTAGAATGCACACACACATGTATACAATTATGGTCCAACACTTAGGCATTCACAAGCAACTCTCATGCATTCTTAAACAAGCAAAACATGAACTAATAGCATGCATTGTAAGCTCAAAAATCAAGCAAAACATGTTGCCAAAACATGCAACAAAGCGAGCCAAATACACAATAAATGGCCCAAGTACTTGAAACAAGCCATGAAGGCTTAAACCAAGGCCAAATCTACCAAGCCTCACAAGGCTAAGGGGACTGAAATAGGTTACAAGGCAGACCTAAACAAATCCTAAGGAGCACCTAGATGGCATCTAAGAGGCTCAAGCACAAAGGCATACAACATGACCAAAACAAGGAGCATTCAACACATGCTTTTAAAGCATTAAAGAAGCAACCAAAGCATGCATACAAGCACATCATAAGGTCTGAAATGGCATGTTGGATGGTTTTAAACCACCAAAAATGAAGCAAGCATGGCATGCTACACACTCATATTCTCAAGGCCAACAAGCCAAATACAAAGGAGCTATATAATGCATGATAGGATCGACCCAAAAGGCTATGGACAGAGCTAAATCATGGCAAAATAAGCACACAACCTTCATGGATACAAGCCTAAAACATGCTAGAAATATAGACACACTACCTAGACATGTTGAGACATAAAAGAGGTATTACAAGGCAACTATACTAAGCATGTATAGGAGACCAAAACCAACTTAAAACCAAGTTAAAACATGGTATAATAAGCATGGAAAACAAGTCAAACATGCCCAACACACACTCAAGCATGAAGCTCCTTAAGCAAAATTTGTCCTTTTCAAGGACATCAAGGAGGGGTGGCCCTCTCCTTCTTGAGACTTCAAGGCATGCTCTTCACCAAATCCCTCAAGATTTCATGGTGAAGAGATCCCAAGACCAAAGTCTCGGATCTCTCACAAAATGGCACAAAAGTGGCCTTTTCAAGGCCTAAAGGTGGTCAAAGTTCCTCAAACCACAAAGCACTCTTGATATACAATAAAGAGGACTTAAAACAGAGATTTGATGTGCCTAACACTAGGCCAAAAACTGTTTTTAAACTAGGTAAAAACAAGTTGCAAGAATGGGGAATAAAGTGTAAGTTTCTTACCCTTGTTGACTACCTTCACAAAGGTTGTTGTGCTTGGTCCCTTGAGCTCCAATCCACCAAGAATCACCAAAACTAACCTCTAGAACCTCTGAACCAAGAGAGTGGGACACTAGGTGCTAGTGTGCAAAAGTAAGGCACAAAACACCTAGTTAAACAAGAGAATGGGAGAGATATAGAAGTTATATCTATTCTAACCCTAAAACCAGAGCTCTAGCTCTCTAACAATGGCTAACCTTCAAAAATTGCTAACCCCAAGCCAAGAGGGAGAGCTTCTCTTATAGGCCAAAAGCTTACAAGCTTGGCCACTAAAGCCCATCCCTCCATACACGTGTATGGAGGGGAAACAAGTTGCAAAACAGAGAAAATATCTCACCAAGCAAGTGCATGGTCGGCAGGCAAAATGGTCATTTAAAGGCACAAAATAGTGCCGACCGGCACAATATAGTGCGGTAGCCTCTAGCCCGGGGATGCCTCAGAAGGCATTCCCCGCCTCAAAGTGTTTGGTGCAAAACCAAACACAACGGTCGAGTTCGGAGGTCCCGAGGCACGACGCGAGCCGAGAACTCCGAACTCCAAACGAACACACACATGGATGATCACCGAAAGTGTCCAGCGGTGACGCCCAAGTCTTGAGGACGGTCAAAATGGGGTGTCTCCCTCTTGACAGAACTCGAAAGTCATAACAATGACGGAGGAATGTCAAAGCCCAGAGACGACCCATTTTTGACAAGGTCAAGACTTGGACAAACATGCAAAGCGCAAATGGTTGAACTGCCACGTATCCTCAAGGAATCAAACCAACGTAGTTCATGCAAGAGGCACACATGCCAACGATAAGATATGGGGCAAAATGCAATCAAAATGCAAGAAGCCAAGCATAACTTATGATCATGCAAAGAAAGTCAGAATGAGGCACACATGTTATAAGCTAACATGCAACATACACTACAATGTAGAAAGGATGTAAGAGAATTATGCAATTCTCAAAGCGCCTCACTCGGAGAGATACAATACGCGACTCGTCGGTTTCACCAAATGTAAATGAACATACAATATCGTGCTCGAAAGAAAACAAACTTAACAGTACAATATGATTAGCAACATGCATGTCATATGCAATGTGAATCTCGAATGGTATGCAATATATACAAAACTATGTATAGATAATGCAAATGAAAATGTAGTGCAATTAAAACTAAATGCGAACTACATGCGGCAATTGAATCATGATTCAATCATGAGCGTTCAAAACCTCACAAATGTCAAATAGATTGATGGAGGTAACAAGTCCGTCTCCCATAGATCGATGTTCGATCTATGAGTACTTACACAAGAACAAGTATTGGGTGGATTGACATAAGTGGGGTGACGACCGATGAAAGAACAATGATCCTAATGCCGATGCAACAATTACACTACAATGTAATGGAAATGGATAAATGATACAATGGATATGGCACGCGGCCAAACCAAATCTTGCCTAGGAAAGGCATGTACACATACAACCCATGTCTAACCGGTGCCGCTACCCTCTAGGCTCGGACACAAAAGCTCGACAAGCGTGCCGACACGAAAAATATGGGCACATACCGGACCAAGCTCAACTTGGAAAGGCGCAAGCCATAGATGGAAGGTGATGCAATGGATGCATGCAATGGAATAGATACAATGGATATGGCACGCGGCCAAACCAAATCTTGCCTAGGAAAGGCATGTACACATACAACCCATGTCTAACGACAGCGGTGCCGCTACCCTCTAGGCTCCGGACACAAAAGCTCGACAACCGTAACAACAAGGGCACATACCGGACAAGCTCGACTTGGAAAGGCGCAAGCCATAGATGGAAGGTGATGCAATGGATGCATGCACTACAATGCAATGGGTATTAAAATGCATGACATATGCACTATACTACAATGATGCATGACATATGCATGTTTTTTTTGTTGTTTTTGTAATGCAATGCATGACATATGCAATATTTACAATGATGCATGACAATGCATGTTGATGCAATGACTATGATTGCGATTTTCCTATCTTACCAACCGGCGATACACTAGGTTGGTTCAAGATCCGCACTGAGGCGAGACACGACGCCAACCTATGGGGCTACCATACGATTTCAGGGTACATCCCCGGTATTTAAACCAGACTTTAGTCTCGAAATTCGAACCTTTGCGTTCTAGGCATAAGCCGTCGAACTCTAGTTTTCACCGTCTTGATCTTCTAGGAACTCATCATGAGCATAGACAGTGGCTTTACCAGACCACGAAAGTCGTCGACAAAACCGAAGGAATTGCACCTTCAGAGGATTTAAGGTCTCCTAGACCGCGTATGCATGACAATGCATGTTGTGTTTTTTTTGAAATGCTTTGAGATGCATGATAATGCAAATGAGCGGTTTAAGGTCTCGCCGACCTAGGGGGGCAACCGATGAGGTGCGCTAAACAATGCGATGGAATGCATGCCAAATGCAATGAGGTGCACAACACAACGCTATGGAATGCATGCCAAATGCAATGAGGTGTTTGTAATGCACCGGAGGTCTTACACCTCCCGAGGACTTAAGGTCTCCTAGACCGGCGTGTTTAAGGTCTCGCCGGGGGCAAAAGATTCAAGGGCATGCGATGCAAAATGGGGCAATTGAGACGCGTGTCTCAAAAGATGGAAAATGGAGTGCAATGAGGTACACGTGCCTCAAAGGATGGAAAATGAAATGCAAATGAGGGTGCGCTAAACGAATGCGTGCAATGCAATGAGGCGACTTAACACACCGAAGGTCTTGCACCTCCCGAGGATTTAAGGTCTCCTAGACCGGGCGTGTTTAAGGTCTCACGGACCAAGAACAGCGTGCAAAGTGCAATGCATGATAGTGCTTGTAATAAAGCACGGACAATGTAGTCGTTTAAGGTCTCATTCTTGGTCCCGCCGACCAGCGTGTTTAAGGTCTCGCCAATTGTATAATGTGACACACGTATCACACGGGATGCGAAAACAATGTGAGTGAAGAAGAAACGAAACAAGAGGCACGCATACCTCATTGGATGGAAAATGAAGTGCAAAACGAGGCCTACATGCCTCGAGATGCAATGAAATGCGAAATGGGGCACACGTACCTCATTTGATGGAAAATGAAGTGCAAAACGAGGCGTACGCGTGCCTCGAGATGCAATGAAATGCGAAATGGGGCACACGCACTCATTTGATGGAAAATGAAGTGCAAAACGAGGCGACGTGCCTCGAGATGCGATGAATGCGAAATGAGGCACACGTACCTCATTTGATGGAAAATGAAATGCAAATGAAGCGGTATGACACGCATGCCACATGACAATGCAAAACGGTGCAAGTCGCGAGAGGCGTGCGAGATGGCGCGATACGATCGCGGACAACATGATGGATGCACGTGACACACACAGGCAACTTTTGGATCTCCGAGATGACAAAGGATACAAAAGGATACAATCTTCGCTGAAATTGAGCACCACGCATAGTAGAGACAAAGTCAAAAGGCGGTTGAGCATCGGGGACGATTTTCTCAGATTTTCTTGAGACTTGAAGACCCAAAGTCGATCATCTAGCCCAAACAAGGCCCAAGGAACACCACCGGGTGGAATGGCCACCCGATAAAAACTTCATCGGCACAAAGGTGCCGACACAAAAATGTGCCGACCGCAAAAGTTGTCGATTTCGCCATTTCACCTTGGCTTTATAAAATAGGGCTTGAAGCCCTATTTCTTCACTTTTCTTCGAGATCTCTCACTCTCTCTCTCTAGAGTCTCTTTCTCTCCTCCTTTGCTCATTTCTTTGAGTTTTCGCGCCATTTGGATTCGCGATCTCCTGGACATTTTCAACCGAACAAATCTTTGTTTCGATTTCCTTTGCTATTTTCACCTTTTCGACTCGTTCTTGGTTTCCTCTATATTTCAGTATATTCCCATCTTGACCTTCTGGCCATTTCGGCCCTCTGGGTTAGCTTTTGACTTTTCGCATTCTTTTCATCTTTCGCTCATTTTTCACCACCACTACACATGGCGGACGATGTTCCACATGTCGACTCCCGGATCTTGAGATGGATCCCGGTCGAGCTCTAGCGCCTTCGATCCGGGCGACCTATCGCCTACCATCCACGCGGACTCCGCCACTTCCGCGGCCGAGAGGGCTTTGGATCCAGAGGTTCCTGCGTGAGCCGCCTCCCACTTGTCTTTAGGTAACACTCTTGCCTCTTATTTTCGCAATGTAGGATTTTGCCATAGCTAATCGAACCCATCAATCGCTTGATCATCAGTAGTTGATTGTGGACAACCAGAATCGACATCCGCTTAGGACCGACGCACATGCATACACACCGCACTAGACCCAAACACGATACATCACCGCAAATTTACTAACACCGGTGCTCATTTGAACCGCATGCGGACTTGAAAACTACACAAACACGCAGACATATCACGATCCTCACAGAGCAGCGACATATCACAGACCGCAATCTACCCAAACCCGATATCTGCTTGAATCTAAAAATGTGCACACATGCACCAAGTTTACACAGAGCATCCAAAACACTCGATGTATCACGCACCAGTTTATCAGAAGCACACCGCACCGGTATCTTGTTAGAAATCAAAACTTGTACGCATGCTATATTTACTCTAGAGTTTTTCATGCCTTTAGAAAAGATAAATCGGTGTATTCATCATTGTATTTTTGGGGATTCCCATACCATCCGGGTATGGGACTTGGTACGCAGAGCTTCGAGGAGGTTCGTTACATCAGGGACTTACGCCTCTTCTTGCCGCCTGGCAGAGAGGTGGTGGGACACCACAGATTCGTTCGGGGACATGACGATGACCCCTTATGACTTCTCGATGCTTGGTGGGGGTGATCCGATCCCTTTGATACGAACATGGACGAGTGGATCGCCAGTCTATTTACTCCGCCTCGCCGCTTTGTCCGCTACTCTTGGTTTGAGGCGCTTAGGGCGATGCCCTTGGTGATGATGACCCGTGGATCACGCGGCTTCGATGTTTTTGCTAGCGATTCGCCGATGCCTCTCTGCCTCAGGTGGATGTCGAGACATTTTTTGATTGGGTGGTGCCACCCTCTATGGCTATATGAGTTCGGTTTCCTCTTGGCGGGCTTAGGAGGTATGTCTCCTTCTCGCTTTACATTTCGCTCTACATACTTTCAGTATTCTCACACACATGTTCACACTATACCCTCTGCTCAATACACCGCACAACACATGGCTCGATATTTCGCTTTGTTCTACATTACGCTTTATCGATGATGCTCGATATCGGTTTTGCGGTTTGTGGGTGTATGCCTACTTTCGTGGAGACGGAGACTCCCCCTTCTGCTTTGATGGGAGGTGCACGGCGACCGGGACACCTCTTCTTCGGCGTTACTTTGACACCATTACCCTGCAGAGGTATGTTTTACTTGTAGTTCATCCAAGTTTCGTTTTATATTTGCAATACCAATAGATAACAAAGCGTATTTGATTTGAGATCACTGGCGACCATGGGCTCCTTTGCTGCGGTGACGAGGATCGTCGAGACCTCTCGTTCGGATTCTTTGGAGGGCGGGCTTGGTACTGGGGAGCGTTTTCTCGCACCCTTGGGTTGCAGGCGAATAGTCGGTTCACCCTCGAGCATATGAGGGATCTTGAGAGGTTCACTTGTTGACGGATGGTGGACTACACCCTTGGTTGGGCGGACGGTTTGGCGAGGCGACTATCGTCCGGACTTTTATCATCGACCTCGAGTGGTGGCGCGAGTTGATCCAGAGAGACTGCGGTGCGGCAGGTGGGGATAGGGCGGGACCGTCCGCTCGAGCTCGAGTCGGCGAGCGAGTGCGAGAGGGGCGAGTGCGGTTGGCTGCTCGCCTACTATGTTGACGTCTGAGGCGAGCGGGAGACCTACAGATCCTTTGCTCCTCCTCCGGTCATGAGTTGGTGGCATTCTGACTTGCCTCGGTATGTATCACTTTATTTACGCATCTTGCATTGTTATTTCACTGTTCATTCAGATATCCCACGAATCTTGATGTATTTAATACTTTTGCAGCTTCCTTCGAGTATACCCGTCGAGGAGTTGAATGCCTCCGATCTTTGCAGCGGACTCTCGACGCCTTGACCGCCCTACGGCTTGCGGTATGTTCTATTGACCACGATCTCAAATCATATTCATTTCACGCTATCTTGCCACGGCTTTGATAAACATTCACGTACTCATATCCCCGATAGACCGCTCACGGTTTCGATGTGTTTACTCTTTGTACTTTCGGCCTCCTTTCGATCCCTCCGATGGGTGGCGGGCCTCCCTTTCGACCCGGGATGGCGGGCGTTCCCTAGGAGGGCATTCTCATGCGAGGAGTAGCTTCCCAGATGATGAGTCCGAGGAGGAGAGGAGGTGGGGGCATCGAGAGGAGGAGACGGCTCGAGCTCGTGATGCTCGATGATGCTCTGGGCTTCGCCAGAAGAGGCGAGACGGATCCGAGGCCAGCGATGATGATCCCTGCTGTTTTTCTTTTATTTTCGTACCTTTTCCTTTTGTAGATAGAGCACTATGTCTAGTTTTGCTTTCAAAAGCGTGTCGGAAAAGATTATATATAAACAAACTTTTTGTCTAAAGAGTGTTATATCTGTATGTTTACGTATACTGCACATTTCATACTTTGCATCGCATTGCATCATACCACACCTCAAATGTAAATGGCATTGATATCTTGTTTAACAAAACAACCAAGCATTTGCCTGGATAACCAATCAACTAGCGAAATAATTCAAATAAGCCACGGCTCAAAGCGAATAGACCCATGCTGGGATTAATCGGATTGATGCGCATTTAGCCCATAATTGATATTCGGTTCATTGACAAACTTTTGAACAAACGACCCTCAATCGACGAGGCGGATCACGAACCGATATGGTTGCGGTTGAAACACCTCGGATGTCTCAAATCTTCCCTTTCCTTTTCTTGCCTTGCGGATGTAGAGAATGGCACAACATCCCGAGTACAAACAAGCGCTTTTTGGAAGAGGATGGGTTTTCAACGAGCCTACCAGCAGACTCAAGCGAAGAAACAAAAGGCACACGACCTAGCACAACGAGACACACTCGGAAAAAGACTCCAGCGAACATTGAGGCGATAAGTCAAAAGACACGACCACGGACATGTTTTTTTTTTTTTTTTAATAAAGACCTCGGGCTTGAGGAGCCAATTCCTCGGGTAGGTTTCCCACCCCTTTCGATTTGTGACTCTCACATCACTCGGCCCTCAAGCTCGGTTTTCTCACAAAAACCCTTCTCCCATTTTCTCTCAACTTACTCCTCTCTATTCTTTATTCTCTCATTTTCATCCCTCCCCAAGGTGAATAGCGGATGAATAGGAAGTTCTTGAGTTCATGCAGGCACGGCTAGCTCACGGCTACTTCTTACGGTAGATGGGGCGCCTTTCGAATGCATGGGGAAGACAGAAGATTTGACTCACTGTGCCTGGTTCATTATCTTGACCATTTTTTGTTTTCTTCTTAAAACAGTTTTGATCGAGTGAGAGTTGGATAAACACACTTATTCAATTTTGATTTGAAAATCATGTGAATCGAAAATTCTCCTTTTGGGTCCAAACATGGTCCAATTTTGAAAATGAAAGAAAATAAGTCAACCTCGGTGAAAATTTTCAAAAACCATTTTTGCAAACAAGCGATGCTCAACGAGCATGAAACTTACCCTCGAGATATGCAAACTCGGATCGGAGGTAGTGGAAAATTGCCCCGGCTTGAAGGGGATAAGCAGCGGAAAGTTGCCCTAGTTTGAATGGTAGCTTAGGGCAACTTTTTGGACATGGATGGCGTGGCGGAAAGTTGCCTTGTTTGGATGATGGGCATGTTGTATGTCACTCCTTATTGACGTCGATCGGACCCTCGGACACGGAGGAGTTGAAGATGGCTTGAATCAATATGTGGACATAGTCACGGAAGGTGTTGGTGGTTAGGAAGTTAATCACGTGGTTCGGGTTCTTTGTAATCAAGGCATTAGATTCGGAGAAGGCAAAAGTGATCAAAACCATGACATGGCACGAGACGCTATGGCGTTGGACTATGAAGTTGCCTCGTATCCCAAACATGGGAATCAAGCCTTACGTAGTTCGGTTAAGGTACACATTTAACCTCTCCTTTTATGCTCTAACTTTTGCCAAGGCGCAGTTTTCGACCTTGAGCTTCTTTTCTTCTTTTTCAATTCTTTTTCTTTTTTTTTTTTTTTTTTATTTTATCTTTTTTTTTTTTTTTTTTTAGGCTCTAACTTTTGCCAAGGCGCCCGATGCGGGTTTTCGACCTTGCGAGCTTCTTTTCCTATGTTTTTGTATTACCTTTTTCTTTTTCTCTTTCTTTTTTTCTTTTCTTTCATTCTTTTCTTTGCTCTAACTTTTGCTGGTGGGTTTCGGCCGAGCCTCTCAAAGGATAAAATGTAACAAGTCCATGCCAAATGGTTTTGGGGTTTTGAAGCCATCTGTATCCAAGAGAGTGGCTATTGATTTTGAAAGAACCCATCATGGTCATTGAATGAACCTTGCTTGGTGGGATCGATCTCCTTGATCGGCGTTGGTGCCTCTTGTTCGAGGCTACTTGAATTGGGCCACCTGAGCGTTTGTGACCTCGATCGTCTTGAACCGATCCGGGTTTGCAAATTATGAGGCTGGAGGCGATCTGCACGATCTCGAGAGCGATTCCAGTCTTCATAAGACCGCCAAAATATTTTGAAAATTTTTAAGGGAAGCGACAAATCGCGGACCAATCTGGATCAAAGCTAGGGTCCTTCTACTCACGCCGACAAGCATGATTTCATTCATTAAGGGCTTAGTATGCCTCTCTTTCTCTCATTTGATCAAAGTTTTGCAAATCCCGAGAATTCCTTCCTCTTCGTTTTCACCAGTGTTCAAAAGGTTTTTTTTTTTTTTTTTAAAAAACTTAAGTCAAAGCAATAATCTTTAGGGCACAAAAGAATCTTGTTGTCACCCCATTCGGATTCTCTAGCACAACTAGCACAACACGGTTAATAAACATGGGAACACGGTAGCTTTCATTGATTCGGATGTAAATTGGCTCCAACGAGGCGGACCCAAAAGGAAAGCAAAAAGTAATTACAAAACAAAATGCTTGAGGCAACAACCGAAGTCACCTAGCATTCTATCTGAGAAGAGGATTGACTCATTATAATTAGAGCAGACCCTTAAGCAAAAGAATGTCTCAAAACAATGAGACAAACTTAACAACAAAGACTCGACACCCAAGTCGGATTTACAAAACTAACATCGTGGTACTCAAAATTGCGTGCCAAACACCACATCAAAATGTAATGTTGCCCGATTCATCTTCCCGATCACATACTCATGGTATCTGTGCCTTGATATCTGTATCCTCGTAGTCCAAGAACTCGTAGTAATTGACTTGGCGAAGTCGGCGGAAGGATGATCTTATTATCAATCAAGTCTTGTACCTCGTGGCGGAGGCGATTATCGGTAGCATGGCGATGTTGATGGTACGCCTGATCTTGAGTGGCATCATGGTGGAAGGGTTTGGGGAGTGGCCTAGGATCGAGGCGTAAGATGCCCTTCTTGGCCAAAATCAAAAGTGCCCTAGACAAAGGCATGTAAAGAGGATGGAAGGCCTGCGCCGGCAGTACTTTGGAACACTCTGCTAGATGTCTTGGCGAATGGGCCTTGGGTTTCGATTCTTTCCGGCAGGATTGGGAATGGGAGAAGTTTTGGCATATTCTCTGGTCGTGATCGCCCTCGGGCGGGGTGGGAAGGCATTCTCCATAGCTTTTGTCATAGCTGCGGATACGCTCATTCATTCCCCTTTCAAAGCCTCTCGCTTGTTCAATGGGTGCGCTTTCATCTTATCTTTTCTTCGGCCTCGGCGATGAGAGGTTTGGGTTGATCTTGGTACATCCTTGTTGTGGGTGGAGGTCATCTCTAACCGATTGAGCTCGATCACAATCCGCGATATTGGAGGCTCACGGGGTTGAAATTTTCAACATACGGTGCAACGGTGGCGATTGACATTCTATAAGCAAGGTCGCCATAGACCTTTGGAGATCACCTATCATCCCCATTAACTCGAATGTGGTGGGCTCATGAACTGATAGAACTGGGAGTCGGTGGTTGGTGACTGGGCGGGTGCGGCATATCATCACTACGTGGGATGGTTTCTGACTCGTCATGACCACAATCTCTTGAGTTTTGCGTCATGTTGATCTGCCTCGGCAAGGAAGACACTAGCATTACGACTCAACTCTCTGAATTTCGCGGTATTGATCAAACACAGGTGTAGCCGAACAACGGTACTATCGCGATCATTTGTTCCCCAGTTCTTGTTCCAAATCTGGCCGATTTCCACAGATATAAGCGATTCTCAAAATCGTCTTGATGCCCTCAGGCGGATCTGTGAGACTGGTATATGCATTCCTGTGAGATACACTCTAAAAGCATATAGCAAGTAAATGAGAGCCAATACACCCCTATGTTGGGGTAGGGCTTCCTGTCCTATTTTGTCGAGAGCTAGGGTTTCACTATGCCGGTTTCAAACAACCTAAATCGGGTAAGCAACGTCCTAGTTTGGGATGGTCACTATGGATTCGACTATGCAACTAGGTCGAATGGTCAAAGGGTGCCCAGTAAAACGGGGTTTGTGTTCCCATCTTGGCGAGACCTTACGGACATGCCTTGACAAGACAAGCCTCCGGCAAACCGCTCAGGAATAGCAGATGGCCAACACGGTGTCCTAGGCGCACCAATGCACATGCAATGCAAAGAAACACATAAGTGAGATCAAAAACAAGATATCACGAGTTCGAGTCAAGCTCTCTAAACTCCTAACAAGCCGGGGGACCTCGCAACAGCTCGGACTCTTTAAGTTTGTTGCGGTTCTAAATCTGAACCAAAGAGTCCACCTCTGGCAAATCGTTTTAAGGAAAGCAGTTTTTGAAAAGTAGTGCCAAACATGGTCGCTTTGCGGTCTGAGTCGCCACCTAAATATTTTTAAAATGGAATTTAGGAAACCACGACTTCAAGGCCACACGTCCGTCATCACCAAAGTGGTCTTGGCTCGGGAGCTTGGGTACGATCGGGAAGGTCACTATGAGCACAAGACCGGCCTCTACTGACCGTGATATCCGTTTTTGAAAACTTTATGCGTTCTTATTCCTGTTATTAACCTAGAATCACTATGTGATGCGCACAACACAAAAGTATAGACTAGATCGCCTAATTTGGAAATAAACATTGCATATCCGTTTTCTTTTGTAAAACCTGTTAGATTTTGCTACTAAGTAGGCTAAAATACGGATTTCAACAGTACTCCCAACTCATACAATCCAACCTCCACCCGCATACAAGCAGTTATATCACATAAGCACTTAGCGCATGGCAATCCTATTGTCATGTTAACATTCACACGCATGCGATATGCTAGCGATAAAGACTTACATCGTACTCGCGCCAAAAACAAAACCGGTTAGCAAGCGTGCATGACCTAGCTTCATGTTACGTGGCTAATGCGACACAGGCATAGATGTAAGCTAGACTAGGCTCGGCTAACCCTAACATGGCATATGAAATGCTACCACATAGCACGTATCGAATTTGGAAATCGAAAGTGCGATGCAGTTTGCGTGATGTCCGAGCCCAATGTATGCAATACTTATGAATGATGCACGCATGCATTTACATAAGGTATGCTAATTGAAAATGCCCTAATCTACTGGCGGGTAAATAAAAGGGTTAGAAAGAAGTGGGGATTGGAAGACATACATGCCCACTCACACACACTTATTACATTTTGCCCTCACTCGGAGGGACCGAATAAATAATTACAGAATAAATAAATAATTAACTAAACTAGCTAATTAAATATTACAAATCAACTAAATTAATTAAATCAAATAATTAATCTATTTAGCGATAAATGCCTCGGAAGGAGGGGACTTGCTTTCGCACTGCAAGTGTGCCTCTGTTTCCTCTGCTCTTTCTCTGAAAATTCCCAAAACTTGAGGAGTGTCTCGGGAAGTATCATCGGTGAGTCGAGGAGCCAGGTGAAGAAGAATCCACCGGCTCTGAATTTCATTATCCTAAAAGTGCCGGTCGGCACAAAGTCCTCGCAGAACACGCAACTCACGATGTGAGAGGAACAAAAGGCAAGGCAATGCAATTCAAGGTATATATGCACCAAACACATCCCAAATCATGCTATGGACTTAAGAGGGCATGTGCCTCGATTCCGGACCAATCGCGCATTTCCATGCGTGATGGCCCTAAGACCAAGAATGCAACTTTGATTTCAAATGCATGCAATGCAAACAAAGGTGCCAAACCTCTATCAAACTCACTTCAAGAGGCTTGGCATGCACAATGCCAAATGCAACCCTAAGCATGTCATCTAGCATGCAATATGGCGATGCAATGCAAGAATATTGTTGTATGAACATACAAGCATGCAAAGCAAAGTAGGAATGGACTTATACATGAATTGGACAGCTCTAAAAGGCCCAAGAACGTGGCCAACATGCTCGAAAATGAAGGCTAGAATGCACACACACATGTATACAATTATGGTCCAACACTTAGGCATTCACAAGCAACTCTCATGCATTCTTAAACAAGCCAAACATGGACTAATAGCATGCATTGTAAGCTCTGAAAATCAAGCAAAACATGTTGCCAAAACATGCAACAAAGCGAGCCAAATACACAATAAATGGCCCAAGTACTTGAAACAAGCCATGAAGGCTTAAACCAAGGCCAAATCTACCAAGCCTCACAAGGCTAAGGGGACTGAAATAGGTTACAAGCAGACCTAAACAAATCTAAGGAGCACCTAGATGGCATCTAAGAGGCTCAAGCACAAAGGCATACAACATGACCAAAACAAGGAGCATTCAACACATGCTTTTAAAGCATTAAAAAGCAACCAAAGCATGCATACAAGCACATCATAAGGTCTGAAATGGCATGTTGGATGGTTTTAAACCACCAAAAATGAAGCAAGCATGGCATGCTACACACTCATATTCTCAAGGCCAACAAGCCAAATACAAAGGAGCTATATAATGCATGATAGGATCGACCCAAAAGGCTATGGACAGAGCTAAATCATGGCAAAATAAGCACACAACCTTCATGGATACAAGCCTAAAACATGCTAGAAATATAGACACACTACCTAGACATGTTGAGACATAAAAGAGGTATTACAAGGCAACTATACTAAGCATGTATAGGAGACCAAAACCAACTTAAAACCAAGTTAAAACATGGTATAATAAGCATGGAAAACAAGTCAAACATGCCCAACACACACTCAAGCATGAAGCTCCTTAAGGAAGCAAAATTTGTCCTTTTCAAGGACATCAAGGAGAGGGGGTGGCCCTCTCCTTCTTGAGACTTCAAGGCATGCTCTTCACCTGAAATCCCTCAAGATTTCAGTGGTGAAGAATCCCAAGACAAAGTCTCGGATCTCTCACAAAATGGCACAAAAAGTGGCCTTTACAAGTCCTATAGGTGGTCAAAGTTCCTCAAACCAGAAACTACTCTTGATATACAAGAAAGGGGACGTAAAACCAGAGATTTGATGTGCCTACTACTAGGCCAACAACTGTTTCTAACCTAGGTAAAAACAAGTTGCAAGATTGGGTAATAAAGTGTAAGTTTCTTACCCTTGTTGACTACCTTCACAAAGGTTGTTGTGGATGGTCCCTTGAGCTCCAATCCGTCAAGAAACCCCAACAACCAACCTCCTGAACCTTTGAACCAAGGGAAAGGTGGGACACTAGGTGCTAGGGTGTAAAAGTAAGGCACAAAACACCTAGTTAAACAAGAGAATGGGAGAGATATAGAAGTTATAACTATTCTAACCCTAAAACGAGCTCTAGCTCTCTAACAATGGCTAACCTTCGAAAATTGCTAACCCCCAAGCCAAGAGGAGAGCTTCCCTCTTATAGGCCAAAAGCACAAGCTTGGCCACTAAGCAAGCCCATCCCTCCATACACGTGTATGGAGGAAACAAGGTGAGAAAATATCTCACCAAGCAAGTGCGGCAAAATGGTCATTTAAGCCCAAAGGCACAAAATAGTGCCGACCGGCACAATATAGTGCAGTGACAACTACTGACCAGCCTCTAGCCCTGGTGTGTGGGGATGCCTCGAAGGCATTCCTCAAAGGCAAATCACAGGTGTTTGGTGCAAAACCAAACACAAACGGTCGAGTTCGGAGGTCCTGAGGCACGGCACGCGAGCCGAGAACTCCGGGAACTCCAAACGAACACACACATGGATGATCACCGAGTGTCCAAGCGGTGACGTCCAAGTCTTGAGGACGGTCAAAAATGGGGTGTCTACAGGTATTGCATCATTGCTTTCAAAGAGGCAGTTTCCCCCAAAGCACTCTGGGTTAGAGGTAGAAGGCTTTATCAATCCGAGGATCTAGTTGATGGACAAGCAGTGTTCTTTTCATTACCCCCGGCTACTGGACGGAGGTTAGTTAGGCGCAGTTCATCAGTACAGTGGTTACCAGATTAACGGTCTTTATCCACCCCACCAGTGTGTAGTAGGGCTAAGGTTTCCGTTTCTACCACAAAAAGAGATATAGCTGTTGTTCAATTAGATCAGTACCTTACGGCCAATATGAAGGACATGATGCGTCAGCTCCAAGAGACTATGCAAGCCATGCAGCGGGATGTTGCCCGCCAGGCAAAGTTTGCCGCGCGTCAAGCAGAGGTTGTGGCTCAACAGACAGAGCTGATTGCCAAGCTACAGTAGCAACAACCACAACAAGCCGGAGCATCTGTTTCACATCCACCCCACTGCCACCTAGGGTTCCGATACCCGGGGATGCAGCTCACGTCCAGGAAAATACGGACGTCCCAATGGGGCCAGTTCCACCCCCAATCCTACCTCAACTGTCCAAAGCACCAGCTAATCCAGTAGACACATTGTTTGAGTTCGAGGTTGATCCAACGGCGTTGAAAGTGAGTAAGCTAGAAAAGCTGTTCGAAAGAGCTCAAGGCGTCAATTCCATTCCAGACATAGAGGATGGATACACCAATTCGACGGTGACTTTGCCGGACCGGTTCAAGATGCCACATATAGACTGCTTTGACGGTTCTAGGGAACCCATGGTACACCTACGGTTGTTCTCAGATATCCTATAGCCAATGGGCCTCTCCAAACCGCAAAAGTTTTCCCTTTTCGGCCGAGGCCTTCATTGCCTAGTACTCATACAACACACAGATCGAGATCACAACTCGTGATCTCGAGACAACGAGGCAAGAGCCAAAAGAGGGCTTCTCTGACTTTGTAACCCGTTGGAGAGCCAAAGCTTCTATGATGACCACCAGGTCAGTCGAGAAGGATCAGATACGGATGGTTGTGCGCAACCTCCAACCCAAACTAATGCAAAAGATGATCATCTTACCCCTCCCTACCTTTGCTGATTTACACAAGATTGGGGTATAGATTGAGGACGCCATGAAGTAGGGTCTGATTGACCATGAGAGAGAGCAGCCCAAGAGGGCATTTGCCCACAGTTCGAATGCAGACACGAGTAATGCTGCAGCTGCCAGAACTTCCGATGTGGGCATGGTCACCACCACCACACCAAAAACAGCCACCTCATTCACCGATGCGTCTGGTACCAGCTCACAAAAAGCTAGATATCCACCCTAAGGCCAAAGGACCTTCACTCCATTGTACATGCCCCTTTCCAAAGCCTTGGGGGTTTTCATTAGAAAAGGGCATTTGAAGCCCCTGGAGCCATGACCATTACCAGACAAACTTCCTACCTCCCATAACCCGGCCAAATACTGTGCCTTTCACCAACAGCATGGTCACGACACTGACCAGTGCTACAGACTATGTCATGAGATTTAGGATCTCATTGACAATAAGGTGATTACACCTCCTAACAAACCGAATGTCACCACCAGCCCACTCCCACCACATAACCGAGCTCCACCACCCAAACACATCAACTTGATCCAAACTGCGGCCATTCCATATGACCCAAGTATATACATCACGCCCTCTCACCTACCCAAGCCTAAGGTGTTCATCCCGGACATCACAGATTTGTGCATGTTGAGCACCTCTCTAACCCAACCCGAGCCGATGGTGGTGACCATTGAAGACAGAACAGGGATGACTTTGGAGGCAAATGAGAGTGTTGATTTAGACCCTGAGGGATCTAGGAGCTTTACCGAGGGAGCATACAACCCGAGTGGTTATATCGTGTCAACGGACCAAGCAAAACCAAGAGTAGAATTGCTAGTTGGGGCAGAGTTCAGTGTGGTTCGGGAGAATGGACCTGGTCAGGGGTTAGATGACCTAGCAGAGCTGGAAGAGGACATTGCAAATCTGCAGTTCTTTGAAGAGTAGGACTCAGAAGATGTGAATATCAACTGGTTCGGCTTGGATGGATCGGCAGAGAATACAGGGTGGCTCAGTGACCAACCAGATGTTGTTGAGGAACCTCAGCCAGCAATTTGTCGAAGCAGGACATCAGTAATGGCCGGAATGGCCGAGAATTATGAGGGATCACCGGAGAGCACTGGTGCGAAGAATTTTGCTTAGGACTTGGGCCATTTGTGTGCAGCGGACACAAAGCAGGAAGATACGCTGAGGCGTTTTGAACAAGAAAGAATTGAAAATGAAGCCAGGGCTAGAAAAGCCAAAGCCCCTATGGGGACGAAATATGCTGTGAGCACAGGAATAGTTACAACGGAGCCAGATAGCTGTCTGTCAGTTGCCAACGGCATGTAGTGGGAAGACGACGACTTACGTCTTGCCCACACTGATGAAGATTGAGGGTAGAACCAACCGGACGACACCTGGTATGTTAAGGAGGTTGACCATATGACTAGAAGTGGGTGGTATTTCAAGCCCCCACACTTGGACCAGCCGGAGGCGTCCGGAAAAGATAAAGAAGCGGAGAGGCAGAAGGAAAAACTGCTCGAGGAGGAGGCTGTACTGAAACAGCTTAAGAAAATTCAAGCAGACATCTCCATCTGGGGACTGCTTATGGCCTCGAGGGTTCACAGACAGGCCGTCCTTATAGCCATGGATAGGGCGAAGCTTTCAATCGATACAACTCCTGAGCAGTTGGTAGGGCTGGTTTTCCTAGGAGGAGCTTCCCCGACCTTGACCTTTAGCGACAAAGAACTACCGCCCGAGGGCTCAGATCATAACAAACCACTCTACATCTCTATGGATTGTAGAGAGAAATGGATACCGGTGGTCCTGGTCAACATGGGGTCTGCAACTAATGGTTGAAGCCTGCGGATTTCGTGCCTACAGCCTAGGTGATAAGGGCCTATGATAATACCACCCGGGAGGTGATGGGGACCGTACGGATTAAGACGCAGGTTGGCTCGGGGCAACAGGACATTGAGTTCCATGTCTTGGACGTTCCAGCCACCTTCAACCTACTCCTTGGGTGGCTGTGGCTACACCAAGTGAAGGCCGTCTCTTTCTCCTTGCACCAGATGCTGAAGTACCCCCATGGGAAGGGAATGGCAATCGTTTTTGGGAATTCTTTAATACATCCGCTGCTAGAGGTTTCTACACCAGTTCTAGAGATTGAGCATGGTGCGGAGGATGTATTTCTGTCAGGATTCACCCTAGCTGAGGCCCGAGTTGTACAAAACATGCTAGCTATTGATAAGGGGCTATATGTCAGTGCACAGTCTGTCCACCTTATGAATAAGCTTCAGCACATGCCCGGAATGGGATTGGGGTGAAGTGGCCAGAACGGCGTTACAACATCAACCGAAGTGCCGCACAACCCATATACCTTTGGCTTAGGTTATCTACCTACCAAAGAGGATTGGGCGAGGAAAAGAAGAGAGATGGCCGGAAGAGCCAGAGCAAAGCAAGCCAGGAAACACTACAAGTTGGTGCGCAGGCCTATCCAGGGGACCTTGAACGAACGCTTTGTCTGGGAGGGGGAAGACTTCCTGTTTTGTGGCTTTCCGGAGCCCTGGATGAATTCAGAGAAGCGGCGCTTGCCCGGTTTTGAAATCTTTTTTGATCTTCAGTTGTCCGGGGATGAAGTTGTCAAAGTGCAAACAGACCCACCGGTGAAATGGCGATTAAAGAAGGAAGAGGATTCCTAGAACATATAAATTGAGATGGGGGTAGCACTGGCTTGTCTCCTCTCAGATCCTCAGATCGTACCAGAGTGCTTGGGGGATAACTCATCAGTTTCTATAATCGGGGATGAAGCGACTGTGGGCCCATCTTCAGGCATTCTCGATGCATCCATCGCACCCTCCCTCATCTGGCAATACGAGGAGGTCTTTTTATCGAGCAGTTCCGGGTCAGGTAGTGAGTCGAAATCTAATTCCACCGAGTCTGTGGAGTCGGAATCAGATTCCAACTCTTCTGAGTCTGAGTTCGGCATTCTTGGGGTTGATAACCCGGATGCCACTGTCCTGTCTAGGTCATCTTTTTCTTTTTCCTTTTGAGTCTGTTAACATGAGAGAATCGAGATTGGATGTTATTAATGAGAATGAATGCGGTTGTGGCTTCCGAGTACTTTTCTGTGCCTTTAATTTATTGCATTAATCAAGACTTTCAAAATTTTGATGGAAACGACGAGGAAGAAATTCCTCCGGTTTTACAACTTTTGATTGATCAAGAGCAGGAGAGGTTTGTAAAACCTTTGGTTGATGAAATCACCACAATTAATGCTAGTACTGAGAAGGACCCGCGACTGGTCCAGATCGGGTCCACGTTGTCTTTTGAGGAGCGCGAGCACTTAGTCGCTTTATTAAAAGATTTCAAAGATGTTTTCGCATGGTCCTACGAAGACATGCCTGTAATCGATCCTGAAATTGTACAGCACCGAATCCCTCTTGACCCAGAGGCCCGACCTGTTAAGCAGAAGCTCCAAAGGATCCGCCCGGACTGGGCTCTAAAAATCAAAGAAGAGGTCACCAAGCAGATCGACGCAGGGTTCCTATTAGTATCTGAGTACCCAACTTGGTTGGCCAATATAGTTTCGGTGCCGAAGAAGGACGGCAGAATTCGGGTATGTGTGGACTTCAGGGATTTGAACAAAGCCAGTCTGAAGGATGACTTTCCTCTGCCGCATATCGACGAATTAGTGGACTTCATCTTGCTTGCATTTGCTCTCGTTCATGGATGGGTTTTCAGGCTACATTTAGATTTTGATGGCACCTGAAGATAGGGAGAAGACTGCTTTCACCACCCCGTGGGGAACCTATTGTTATAGGGTGATGCCGTTCGGCTTGAAGAACACTGGGGCTACGTATCAATGGGCTACAACCACGATTTTGCACGATATGATCCATAAAGTGGTTGAGGTGTACGTGGACGACATTGATTGTCAAGTCCAAGGAAAGAGAGGGCCACTACACCACCTTGCAGAAATTCTTCCAACGGATTAGAGAGTATCGGTTGCGGCTGAATCCTTAGAAATGTACATTTGGTGTTACAGCAGGGAAAATGCTAGGGTTCTTGATCACACAAAGGGGTATCAAGGTTGATCCTTCCAAAATCAAGGCCATCTTAGAAATGCCACCACTGAGGACTGAAAATGAGGTGCGAGGCTTTCTGGGTAAAGTGCAATTCATAAGACGGTTTATTGCAAAATTAACCTTGACTTCTTAACCACTATTTGGTCTCCTGAAGAAAGGAAAGAAGTTCCAATGGGACGACTAATGCCAAGTTGCTTTCGAGCAGATCAAGCAATATCTTCAGAACCCACCTGTGTTGTTACCGCTTTGGTAGGAAATCATTGATTCTGTACCTATCAGTGACCGAAACGATAATGGGTTGCATGCTTACACATGAGTCTGAGGACAAAGTGGAGAAGGCTATCTACTACCTGAGCAAGAAAATGCTGGATTACGAGACCCGCTACACTCCGCTGGAGAAGGCATGTCTGGCCTTGGTATGGGCTACCAAGAAGTTGAGGCACTACCTGTTAGCTCACTCTGTAATATTGGTTTCGAGATTAGATGCCATCAAATATCTTTTTGAGAAACCGACACTTACGGGTAGGCTAGCTCGTTGGTTGCTTCTACTTTCCAAATTTGATCTGAAGTACATGATGCGTAAGTCAGTGAAAGGGAGAGTGGTAGCGGAGTTCCTAGCCGACCACCCAGTTGAAGGGAATGAAGCAGTGGAATATCTGTTCCCAGATGAGGCCATTCTGCATGTCGAAGAAGAGACTTGGACGATGTACTTTGACGAAGCATCAAACCAGTACGGGTATGGGATATGGGTGTTGCTGATAACACCCGACAATTCCTGTATACCTTTAGGATTCAAACTCTGGTTCAAAGTGTCGAATATTGAGGCAGAATATGAGGCATGTATTGTTGGATTGGAAACTGCCCTGGAACTAGGAGCAAAACGGTTGGATGTCATCAGGGACTTGAACCTTGTTGTATCTCAAGCTAAAGGAGATTGGAAAGTTAAAGAAGAAAAGATGCGAATCTATCACCAAACCTTGGACGTTTTGATTCCCTGGTTTGAGAAACTGAACTTCATTCATCTGTTAAGAGAGAACAACAGGTTCGCTGATTCATTAGCAACTCTATTTTCTATGATAGACATCCTTTTCAGAGTCCGGATGTGTTCGATCATCATTGAATAGAAATTCGTGCCGGCCTACAAGCTGATTGCTACCGTAGATAAGGTACAAGATAAAAACCCCTAGTATTACGACGTCTAGAACTTCTTGGAAAAGGAAGCGTATCCACCAGGGGCAAATGCCAAAGATAAGAGGGCAATTCGAAGAATGGCTACTCAGTTCATCGTCTGCGGGGGTACATTGTACAAGAGGGGTCATCTCGGGATGCATAAGCTATGTGTTGATGCTGAAGAGTCCAAGCGCCTGATGGAAGCCATCCATGGAGGAGAGTGTGGAGCGCACATGAGTGGGGTGATGCTAGCCCGAAAGATCCTTAAACAGGGTTATTACTAGTCAACCATGGAGGATGATTATATTGGCTTTATATTGGGAAATTTGGAAAACCCTGACTCGTGCCAAAGGCCATGTGTTCATCATCACCAAAGTTGTCTCGGCTCAGGAATTTGGGTACGAGAGGGGAAGGTCCTGAAATGAGCAGCCCCGCTCACCCAATCAAAGGATCGGCCTCTACTAATCATGATATGTTGTTTTATAAACCTCATGTGTTCTTATTCTGGTTATTAATCTAACCTTACTATGTGATGCGCACAGCATACAAATATAGATTAAATCGCAATCATGATATGTTGTTTTATAAACCTCATGTGTTCTTATTCCGATTATTAATCTAACCTTACTATGCGCACAACATACAAATATAGATTAGATCGCAAGAATTGGAACAAAACAACTCATGTTTGTTTCTCGAAAATGGTTTGGAATTGCCACTCGCAAGTGGGCTAAAGCGTGGATTTGCCACCCTCAAGTGGGCTCAAAACATGATTTTGCCACAACAAAGTGGGCTTAAAACTCACATTTGATAAATTGTTCCAATTGAAGCAATAAAGCCTTCATCCACAGGCATTCATGCAGTTTATCATTTAAACACATAACCTCATGGCAAGCATGCTAAACATGGCAATACGGCAATCACACTCGTGCAAGTATGCTAAAGCATAAAACTTACAGTGTACTCTAAGCCAAAACAAAAATTAGTTAGAAAGATGCGTGATGCTAACTATGTTAAATGACTAATGCAACACATGCAATATTGCGATTAATAGGCTCGGCTACTAATATGGCATATGATTCACAACACTTTGATAGCATGCTTTAAAACACATTTCAAAGAAGTATTGAAATAACAATGTAGTTTGAATGATGCGCCGAGTTTTGGTGCATGCAAGACAGATGAATGAATGCAAACATGCAAGCATAAGGTATGCTAATTGAAATATGCCCTATTCTAGCCATCAAAGCGATTAAATAAAAGGGAGAAAGACGTAAGGTTGGAAGACATTCACACACCCACACACACTTATTACAACATTATGCCCTCTCGAAGGAGGGTCCGAATAAAATAAGCTAAGCTACACTAAGCTAAGCTAATTATTACTAACCAACTAATTAACTATTCTAGCTAATTAATTATTACAACACATTTGAATAACTAAATAACTAACTTATTCTAAGCTAATTAATTACAACAAATTGGATTTGAATAACTAGTTACACAAACCAATTAAGTACAATAATTGAATCGAATAATTAGCTATTCTAACTAATTAAAGCAATTTAAATGGAAATGGCCTCGAGGGCGAGGGATGCATGCATGCTCGGTTGGCTTCCTCCCAAAAATCCACCACCTTGCCTTTAGATGCCTCTGTTTGTAATTCTTTAAACCTCTGAAAATTGTGCCAACCTCCAGAACATTTTTGCTCCAACTTAAGGACACACTGAACAACCTTTTCACTGATGGCTGATCGGCTACAAGTGATGGTTGTCGGCTACTACTGGTGGCCGATTGACTACTTTAATGGCCGGTCGGCTAGTACTTGTGGCTGGTCGGCTGGTACATGTGGCCGGTCAGCCACTGCTCTTTTGAACTTCTTCCTTTTGCTGCAACAGAGAGTAAACAGAGGAAGGCAGTGTATTTTTCAAGGACTGTGTGTGTTGCCACCCTCCTTATCATTTCTCAACCTCAAATGAGTATGGCACTTGGCTCTCAAACCACCAATCAAGCATTTTCAATGCATGATGGCCAAAGAACCAAGCTTGTACAAGCTTAATGAATGCACACATAAGACTCAAAGGGCCTCCACCCTATCATGCATGATCAAGGGTGTCGGTGACCAAGAAATGCGACACATTTCATCACTTTGAGTATGAAACGTCCCTCGTTTCTTGTGTTTGGATTAACGTCCGATCCAAACACATGCAATGTAACACAAATGCTTATCTTGTTCATGTTTTACTTTGCTCAATTCTTGTTTACACATTTTAGCTTACCAATTAGTTCTTTAATCGGTTAAGTCCAATGTGCAAGTCCTCTAATGAGAGAGGAGTCAATCGAATGATGATTTAAGACATGAGAGAGATCATGCCTTTGGCTAGGAGGAACCCTCAAAAGAGGGTTAAAGCCATTGAGCACAAGCTCTATCTCCAGCTTAAACACATTCATGAGGTTAACCAACCCTCAAAACAAATAGAAAAATGAAGAAATGAGGGAGGTTGCAGACTTCTTAGTGCTGAAATGGCATACTAAAGGACATTTAAACATGAGAACAACACATGCAAGTCATGCTAATGGCCTAAAACATTAAACTAGTAAAGAGCACTACACTAGAGGCATGCAATATCAAGCTCAAATGACCAAACCAGCTCAAAATAGAGCTTAATCATGCTGAAATAGTGGCTAAAACATGCTAAGATTAAAGCATAAATAGCAAGAAAAACATGCTCACATGTTGGCTCACAAACAAGGCTCAAAGCACAACTCTCAAAAGCAATGAAAGAGTGAAATACGTGAAAGTATGATAGTGTTATATGCACTGAAACCACATGTGAAATGATGCTATAATATGCAAACAACTCATGCAAGACATGTAGAAGGCCTTAAAACACAAAGCTAGTGAAGGCACTTTGCACTATAGCTATACAAAACAAAGCTCACATGACCAAGACCACTCAAAATAGAGTTAAAGCATGTCAAAACATTAGCAAAAATGTGCTGGAGGTAAGCTAACACAAGCTAGAATGATGGGCTAACTCATTAGGCATGTTAGGCTAGTAAGCATGATTACACTACAAGCATACAAAGCAAGTGCCAAGTGACTAAACCAGCTCAAAACAAAGCTTAAACATGTCAAAACAAAGTCTAAGACATACTGAAATTAAGCTAAATTAAGCCACAAAAGCATGCTACTGTATAATGCTAACTAGGCATGGAAGAGAAACACAAGGAGGGGAGGCTAACCCCTCCATTTTTGGACTTCAAAACATACTTTTTACCATTGAAATAACTTTGAATTTCAGTGGTTTAAAGGGCCAAAAATTTTGACTTAAAGATGGTAAGAAATGGCACAAAAGGCTTTACAAGCCAAAGAGCAAAAAAATGAGAGAAACAACCCCCTAACTCACAAAGGCTCAAACCAACACTTTTAGGACTGAAAAATAGAGGTTTTTGTAGTTCAAGACCACCCCAAAAATAGCCCCAAAGTTGTTGAAAAACATGGCCAAGAAAGTGTTCAAAGCAAGCTTAAAGTAGGTGAGTATTATACGTTTGAAGCAAAGAGCACTCTAGGCACAAATGATGCACCAAATCAAGCTAAAATCACCTTCTAAAGCTCCAAGAAGGTCCTAAGGAATCTCATCCCAAGGATGGTTAAGTTTGATTAAGGATGCCTTGGCAAACTAGTTGTGTATCTCTACTTCTATGCACAAAAGGGCAAGAGAGAGAGAGAAATCTAGAGAGAGAGAATTGTAGACAGAGAGGATTTTTAGAGAGAGAGGCTCCCAAACTTTGCTAATCTTCAAAATGTTCTAACCTTGAATATAATGGAGAAGGCCTTTTATGGGAGTTGTATTTGTCCGCTCGAACCACCATTCTTGCGCTTGAGCAAAGATGGCGACCTTTCAAACGTTTCACTCACCCACAAAAATACTGGGAGTTATATTTTTCCGCTTGAGCAGCCTTTGCTACACTCAAGCGAAGATAGCAACCTTTTAGAAGTTTCACACGCCTGCAAAACTACTGGGAGTTGTATTTTTCCGCTCAAGCAGACATTCCTGCGCTCGAGTAGAGATCATGACCTTTCAAAAGTTTCACTGTCCTACAAAAGTACTTGGAGTTGTATTTGTCCACTTGAGCGGCCATTTTTGAGCATGAGTGGAGATCGCGACCTTTCATAAGTTTCACTCGCCTGCAAATGTACTGTGAGTTGCATTTTTCCCCTCGAGCGACCATTCATGTGCTCAAGTAGAGATCACGACCTTCCAAAAGTTTCACTCACCTGCAAAAGTATTTGGAGTTGTATTTTCTGCTCGAGTGGGCTTTACTGCGCTCTCCTTCGCTCACCTGCAAAAGTACAGGGAGTTGAATTTTTCTGCTCGAGCGGACATCGCGACCTTTCAAAAGTTTCACTAGCCAGCAAAAGTATTGGAAGTTGTATTTTTTTCGCTTGACTGGCCTTTTTCGTGCTCGAGCGAAGATCTTGACCTTTCATAAGTTTAACTCAGCTGCAAAAGTACTGGGACTTGTATTTTTTCGCTCGAGCAGCCTTTGTTGTGCTTGAGCACAGGAATGGCTACTCAAGCGTAGATTGCGACCTTTCAGAAGTTTCACTCTCCTGCAAAAGTATTGTGAGTTTTATTTTTCCGCTCAAGTAGCCTTCTTTACGCTGGAGCAAAGATCCTTACCTTTTGGAAGTTTCACTCGCCTACAAAATTACTAGGAGTTGTATTATTTCGCTTGAGTGGCCATTCCTACGCTCGAGTAGAGATCACGACCTTCCAGATGTTTCACTCGCCTGCAAAAGTACTGGGAGTTGTATTTTTCCGCACAAGCGGCCTTTACTACCCTCGAGCGGAGACCGCGACCATCTAGATGTTTCACTCACTTGTAAAAGTTCTGGGAGTTGTATTTTTTCACTCGAGTAGCCTTTCCTACACTCGATTGGAGATCGCGACCTTTCAAAAGTTTCACTCATCTGTAAAAGAACTGGGCATTGTATTTTTCAATTAGGCCTTTCCTTTGATCGAGCGGAGATCGCGACCTTTCAAAAGTGTTGCTAACCTGCAAAAATCGAAGTTGTGTTTTTTCGACGAGCGGCCTTTCCTACACTCGAGTAGAGATCACGACCTTTCAGAAGTTTCATTTTCCACAAAAGTACTGGAATTGTATTTTTTCGTTCAAGCGGCCTTTCTTGCGCTTGAGTGGAAATCTTGACCTTTCAGAAGTTTCACTCGCTTGCAAAAGTACCGGAAGTTGTATTTTTTTGCTCAAGCATCCTTTCCTGCCCTGGAGCGGAGATCGTAACCTTCTATATGTTTCACTCGCCTGCAAAAGTATTAGGAGTTGTATTTTTTCGCTCGAGTGGATATTGGGACCTTTCAGAAGTTTGACTCACCTACAAAAGTACTTGGAGTTGTATTTTGCCACTTGAGCAGCCTTTGTTGCGCTCGAGTGGAGATCACGACCTTTTAGAAGTTTCACTCGCCTACCAAAGTACTGGGAGTCGTATTTTTCCGCTTGGGCGGCCTTCCGTGTGCTCGAGCAAAGATCGCGACCTTCCAGATGTTTCACCCGCTTGCAAAAGTATTAGGTGTTGTATTTTTTACGCCGGCGGAGATCACAACCTTTCAAAAGTTTCACTCGCGAGAAAAAGTACTGGGAGTTGTATATTTTTGCTCGACTGGCCTTTCTTGTGCTCGAGCGGAGATCTCGACCATTCAGAAGTTTAACTCACCTGCAAAAGTACTAGGAGTTTTATTTTTTCGCCCAAGCATCCTTTGTTGTGCTCGAGTGGAGATCGCAGCCTTTCAGAAGTTTTACTTGGCCAAAAGTCTGAAGAGTTGTATTTGTCCGCCGGCTGACCATTCATGCGCTCAAGCGGAGATCATGAACTTTCACCAGTTTCACTTGCCTACAAAAGTACTGCATGTTGTATTTTTCTAATCAAGTGGCCATTCCTGCACTCGAGTGGAGATCACGACCTTTCAGAAGTTTCACTCCCTAGCAAAAGTACTTGGAGTTGTATTTTTCACCTCGAGTTGTAATTCCTGTGCTCGAGCAGACATCACGACCTTTCAAAAGTTTCACTCGCCTGTAAAAGTACTAGGAGTTGTATTTTTCTTCTCTAGCAGCCTTACTTATGCTCGAGCGAAGATTGCGACCTTTCAAAAGTTTCACTCGCCTACAAAAGTATTGGGAGTTGTCTTTGTCTGCTCGGGCGGACATTCCTGCGCTCGAGCGGAGATCGCAACCATCCAGATGTTTCACTCGCCTGCAAAAGTATTGGGAGTTTTATTTCTTTGCTTGAACAGCCATTCTTACGCTCGAGTGAAGATCTGGACCTTTCACAATTTTCACTCGCATGGAAAAATACTCTGAATTGCTTTTTTTCGCATTAACGGCCTTTCCTATGCTCGGGCAGACATCGTGACCTTTCAAAAGTTTCACTAGCCTACAAAAGTATTTCGAGTTGTATTTTTTTTCTCGAGTGGCCTTTCCTGCGCTAGAGCAGAGATTGCGACCTTTCAGAAGTTTCACATGCCTACAAAAGTACTGGGAGTTGTATTTGTCCGCTCGAGCGGCCATTCCAATGCTTGAGCGGAGATTGTGACCTTTTAGAAGTTTGACTCACTTGCAAAAGTGGCCATTCCTACACTCGAGTGGAGATCGCGACCCTTCAAAAGTTTCACCCACCGGTAAAAGTAGTACTAGTTGTATTTTTCCACTCGAGTGGCCTTTCCTGAGTGTGAGCGAAGATCGTGAACTTTCAGAAGTTTCACTCACCTGCAACAGTACTGGGAGTTGTATTTGTCCACTCGACCAGCCATTCCTACGCTCAAGCGGAGATTGTGACCTTTCAAAAGTTTCACTCGCCCGCAAAACTACTGGGAGTTGTATTTTTCTGCTCTAGCGACCTTTCCTGTGCTCGAGCGAAGATCACAACCTTTTAGAAGTTTTACTCTTCTGCAAAAGTACTGGGAGTTGTATCTCTCTACTCAAACGGCCATTCCTGCGCTCAAGCAGAGATCGCGACCTTTCAGAAGTTTCAATCGCCTGCAAAAGTACTACGAGTTGTATTTTTCCGATCGAGCGACCTTGTATGCGCTCGAGCAGAGATCAGAATGTTTTAGACATTTCACTCGCCTACAAAAGTACAATGTAATGACCCGACCATCGTACATGCTTTCTGGTATGTTTTTATGGTTTCTGGTATGTTTTCAGTCCTTTATTCTGTGCATTTATATGCTTATTATGAAACTTCATGTGAAATTAAATTTAATTGAGTGAAACTTATGGTTATGGATCCATATTTGTTTAATAGGAGAACAATCTGTTACAATTACAATGTTTGGATCAGAAATTGGAAGCCTTAGAAGCTTAATAATTTGAAATTGATTTGACATTTAAGATCAACATGATTTTTAAGCCATAATAGGATTTTCTGTGAAATTTCAATTTGGAATGATTAAATTGATTGAGTTTTGTCTTATTCAACCTTTTTATATTATATATATATATATATAGATGCCTCTTGGATGATTGACATGGAAATAAGTTTTAACAAAAATATCTCCTGAGTGCAAATTGGAAGAGAAAAGTTAGAAAGGAAGAGAGGAGGTGCTTCAAGGAAGAAGATTGGGAAAATTGAGAAGGTTCATGGAGATTCCAGCTGAAGGTGTGTTTAGCCTATTCTAATTGACCCTTCCCTTTAAATAAGGTAGGAATTCCTCTATATTATGTAAGTTAAGGTTCATAATATGGGTCAAACATGTATTGTTGGGGTGATGACTCTTGTGCTTGATTAAGTTGGGAATTATATTGAATACTTAGTGAAGATTACATCTTATTTCTTCAATTGCTAAGTTGAGCTCATCTATGTGAACAATGGCTTTATGTATAACTTTGTGTGTGAGGAATTGGAAATATTGTGGAATTAAGTTATGTTTATGAGTTGTAAGAAGAAAGATCCAATTCATATTGAGATTGATATATGTTTGTAATGCCTATGTACATGATTTTTGAACCATACTCTAGCAATTAAAGAACCTATTTTGGGCTTTGAAAAGTTTACCAAAAATTGCGTGTTATTGGAAATTTGCAATTTGAGGAATCGCCGCGACGTCTTGATAGGTCATTGTCGCCTGTGGGAACCCTTACCGCGACGTCTTGAGGCTCATAGCACGCTCATAGCGTCGCCCATCTTTGAAAAATTGGTGCCTTCATTTTACGTGCTTGACCCTCGGATATTTTTAAAATCTGTATTTGATGTCTTTTTGCTATTTGTAAATTCATTCGAAGCGAAGCAAGGCAGAAAATGACTTAACTAGGGAAATGAACTAATTTGCAAGTTGTGTGTGGTTGTAGGTCACAACCCGGGAGGAACTAACACCCCACTACAGCACAATGAGTAATAGTACTGCACAGCATATTTGGTTTACTGTTAATAATTAATATTAACATCCTATTCTCCGTAAGTGAACTACATCATTTCTTAATGAATAAAGGGAACTTATGTTCATTCTTGAATAATGGTTTCTGTGTGAATATGAGATCATTCTATTTTGCTACTAGTGGGCTTGAGGCCGTTCTGTTATGAGCCACTAAGTGTGGACAACCTTGTACAATCTATAAAATACGCTTACCTTTTTGCTAATAATTATCAGTGATACTCTGTTAGACTCAAATTAACTATGTTAACTCATATGAATGATTGAAAGAATGTGCGTACTTTCATATGACTCTGAAACTCTGTATGGCTCTGAAATTAGTCTGCTTTGATGACATCTGTTAGGCCTTTGGCCGTTTTGTATCATCTGTTAGGCCTTTGGCCGTTTTGTATCATCTGTTAGGCCTTTGGTCGTTCTATATCATCTGTTGGGCCTATGGCTGTTCTGTATCATCTGTTAGGCCTATGGCCATTCTGTATCATCTGTTGGGCCTGAGGCTACTCTGCACAATCTGTTGATATCTGGGCCCAAGGCCATTCTGGAATGGTTACAAGATAAGATTAATTATATGGCCTCTACACTTATACACGTTATAAATATTGCAATTCAGGTTTAATCATTAAATTGTTTGAGTGCTATTATTTACTGAGCCTTGCTCACTTTGTGTTATGTCTATTTCTGTAGGCAATCAACCTGGAGGTCGATCTTAATTCAGCTTTGGTCACCCTGTCTTGGTCAAGCCATGTAGAGAAGCTCATCTATTTTGTGGGGTTCCCTTAATGACCCCCGATTTGGTCCTTAATCTGTTGTCTAGTGTAATTAGTCGGGTATAATTTCCTTTATCAATATTTTTGTTGTACGCCTACGTGTGCGCTGGTTTTATATATATATATGGCCATATATGCTATTGTATGAATGGATATGTCTGCTTCTTGTATACATGTCTATAATATGAGGAACTGTTGAGTGGCACATTGAGATCCTGACATATAGGTGTGAGCTCGATGGATGTTGATTTACATTATTTAATGTTATTAAATGCTTTCGTTTATGCCCCATATGTTGTATATATTGTATTATCTGTCCGTTTCTAAAGTGGTCATGCCCAAACTTTTAGGGACGGGTTTGGGGCGTGACAAGTGGTATCAGAGCACGAGTTGCTATCTCACACACGAATCTGTTGAGCCTTAGGATGTCTAGAAAAGACTTAGGCATCATGCATAACGTCCTGAAAACATATGAAAAGATTGATGGCAACGTTAATTGTGTATGCACTACCTGCTAACTCTAATGATTACGATCTATGTCCGTTGTATATTCTCTGTGCATATTGTGATTGATTATTATGCAAAACCTAGCAAGAATAAGGATAGAAGATCCGGAGGATTCTACCTCTGCATGGTTAGACAGAAAGAAAACGAAAATTGTATAGCATATGTAAAATGAATTGCGGAAAAATTAAACAATAAATAATAAATAATTATGAGAACTCTTGCCTCTGTTTATCTTACATAGATTGGTGGACAATGCAAGACATGTAGATGGGATTAAATCAACAGCGGCTATACTTGAAAGCGTGGTGAGGTTCAACGATCGGTAAGACAATTTATATGCAAATGGTTAGATGAAATGTGTGTTATCGGTTGATAGTTATCTGTGGGAGGCGATGACCATATAATTGTGCTTTCTAGCATCTGTTTAGATGAATTGATTAAACTCTAAGTATTGAATATCTCAAGGACTTGTTGACCAAATGAAATTATATATGTAATGCTTAAACTTTTATGATATAGCCATGTCTTCCTTGCCATAACAATGTGTAGACCTGTGATTTTGAGAAGTTACTGTGTTTAGATATTTTAATAAGTTGTGTTTTACATGATAGCTTGAATTGTATTGAGTATGACCGACTGTGAGAAGACGTTATACATATAGTGACCCCTCTTAGAATTGTGTAAGAAGTTAATTGATTGTAATTTTGTTTCCCTCTTGATTGTCTAAATGGATAAGGAAATGACCTACACATTAACTATACTTGGAGGTTGATTATTGACCTTGGAATAGTATGTAATTAACATGATTTCATGAACCGAGAAAATTACTGATGACTCCTAATGGGGAATTAATGATGGTGTTTAATGAGTATGGTTTATGTGTAATCGAGACTTGTTATGGAGATCTGTAATCATAAGCGTAATGCATTCATAGTTAAAGAATCATGTCTGTGATTCATACTCTATACTCTGTAATTTGTAATCTGTAATCTTTAATCTGTTTTGTTTATGTGTAATCTGTAATCTGTAATCGGAATTCTTATAAAGAATGGTCGAATGACATGAAGAACCCCACCTATATTATGTGTCTGCTCATGTGACACTCGTAAAAAGATAGGTAGTTATTGACTACTTAGAGACCGAAACTAAATGATTGATAATCTGATAATTTACCACAAGAATTAAAACCCTGCCTATGTGTATTCATGACTTAAGATTGGGAAGTCATTTCTGCGTAAAAATGCAAATGTTAAATATTGCAATTAGTCCTCTATTGCCAATTTGGAGGTTATAATGTGAACTGTTTTGTATGACATTGTGGACTTTGGTAAAAACAAATGGACATGGGGATATTCCATATTGATGATGGGTTGACGATGCGTGCTGAGTATTTACCTCCTCTTGTATGTTTATACAGATTTGTACAACACGCGCTACGTGGTTCTAAATTGATTTATCATATTGAACTGATCTTGCCAAGAATTCTAACTCTGATATTAGTTGGCCAAATCACTTTGTTGCTATACTATTGAATTTCTAGACATTATGGAATCCGAATGGATGTAATTACTGTATACTTAATGAGATCTATGACCCTATGAATGGACCTAGTAAAACCTACGTACGTGGAGTAACTGAATACCCTGCTTATGTTAAGTGACTAGGCCGGATGACTGGTCTATAATTTCTGTATGGTCGTTTGCTGACCCATTGTAATTATAAATTGTGAATACGAAGCCATGTGGTTGATCTTGTATCCTACAATAGAAAAAGGAAGAATCATTTGAACAATGGAACATTGAAATGATTAAAAAGGGGCCAAATTAATTTGTGTTGTAACCAGAAGAAATGCTTATTAAGGGAGGATGTTACACTATACTGTTATGACTGATTAATTAAACATAATTTTGAATTTGATTTCTGGCTTCATCTATGGATGGCTCCCTTTTCTCAAAAAGATGGTTGTTCTACCTGTTTCTATTGCTCAGATCCGAACTTATAATGGTATGATTAAGTGTCTATTATGGCACCTCTGCATGAATTTGTAAAAGTATATGATACTAGTTTTGATATTATCGTAACTGTTTGATCCAGAGCATGGTTCTCTTTGTGTTACTGTACTTAGAAGTAATGTTATGAGAAATTAATGATGTGTGTTGTGATCATTCTTTTACATTGTCTTGACCTTGTTAAGAACTATTACATATTATTACGAACCAATATAATGGTATGGCTTTGAAATGCTTTTGAAAGTAGGGAATACTACGAACAATTGTGAAGGTAGTGGCCACATACTTAAGCGACTTATTTGTGATTGTTGGAGAGAGGTATACCTTGTAGTTAGGCAGAACCTGGCTTGGTAGACTGTGACGTCTGATTCAATTATGCATAATTGGATTTGAATCTAACCACGTAATTGATTCCTTTTGGGAACTATATGTAATCTTAATTTACAACTCATCTCTGAATAAATTGCAATATATGATTTACCCAAGGAATTACTTAACTGGGCAAGATTGAACATGTACCTTCTAATGAGAATTTCATATGAATTATTAATGCTGGGTCGATCTGGTTATGAACATAGTAAAGAACATCTTTTATTTTATTTTATTATTATTGTGATTGGAATTAACATATGCTAGGGGAATATATGAGTTGTGTGCTTGAGGAAATGATAACTATTATATTTCCGCATTAGAGGATTGCATATTTCTGTATCTGAGAATTGATGCTATGAAACTTATTAATAGGAAAATATTGTGATTATAAGCCCTGCCTACTGGGAATTTTTATGCCTTGAATATCCTGGTATGGATTCTTGTAGTTTTATCTTATCTAACACATGGTCCTGTGAAATAAATATATGGAGTTGTTATTTTTATTTCTACATGCCTAAAATAGACATCAAAGCGACTAGTTGGTTAAAACTATGAGATGCTTGTCATGTTGAAGGCTTTTGAATAACTGAAGCAAATATCGGATTGACTTGTGAACTGTTCAAACTGAGAAATGAATTAAATATCTGTAACGGAATTGAACAGTGGTATGAGACCGAGGTTTCTAATCTTGTTACATGGTAAAACAAGTTTGGGGGACCAAACTTACTTAAAGGGGGAGAGTGTAATGACCCGACCCTCGCACTGCTTCGGTATGTTTTATGTTTTACGGTATGTTTTGGTCCTTTATTACGTGCATTTATATGCTTCTTGTGAAACTTCATGTGAAATTAAATTGAAATGAGTGAAACTTATGGTTATGGATCCATATCTGTCTAATAGGAGAACAATCTGTTACAATTAGAATGATTGGATCAGAAATTGGAAGCCTTAGAAGCTTAATAATTTGAAATTGATTTGACATTTAAGATCAACATGATTTTTAAGCCATAATAGGATTTTCTGTGAAATTTCAATTTGGAATGATTAAATTGATTGAGTTTTGTCTTATTCAACCTTTTTATATTATATATATATATATATATATATGCTTCTTGGATGATTGACATGGAAATAAGTTTTAACAAAAATATCTCCTGAGTGCAAATTGGAAGAGAAAAGTTAGAGAGGAAGAGGAGAGGTGCTTCAAGGAAGAAGATTGGGGAAATTGAGAAGGTTCATGGAGATTCCAACTCAAGGTGTGCTTAACCTATTCTAATTGACCCTTCCCTTTAAATAAGGTAGGAATTCCTCTATATTATGTAAGTTAAGGTTCATAATATGGGTCAAACATGTATTGTTGGGGTGATGACTCTTGTGCTTGATTAAGTTGGGAATTATATTGAATACTTAGTGAAGATTACATCTTATTTCTTTAATTGCTAAGTTGAGCTCATCTATGTGAACAATGGCTTTATGTATAACTTTGTGTGTGAGGGAATTGGAAATATTGTGGAATTAAGTTATGTTTATGAGTTGTAAGAAGTAAGATCCAATTCATATTGAGATTGATATATGTTTGTAATGCCTATGTACAGGATTTTTGAACCATATTCTAGCAATTAAAGAACCTATTTTAGGCCTTGAAAAGTTTACCAAAAATTGAGTGTTGTTGGAAATTTCAGACTGCAGCTAGACAGAATTGCCGCGTCACGAGGTCATTACCGCGTGCAAAAACCCTTGTCGCCGCGTCTTGGCTAATGCACGTCGTCACGATCCATCTTTGGAAAAATCGATGCCTTTCTTTTACGTGATTAACCCTCGGATATTTTTAAAATCTGTATTTGATGTCTTTTTGATATTTGTAAATTCATTCGAAGCGAAGCAAGGCAGAAAATGACTTAACTAGGGAAATGAACTAATTTGCAAGTTGTGTGTGGTTGTAGGTCACAACTCGGGAGGAACTAACACCCCACTACAGCACAATGAGTAATAGTACTGCACAGCACATTTGGTTTGCTGTTAATAATTAATATTAACATCCTATCACTAAAACAAGTTGGGTCTTAAATGACGAAATTTTTTTGTCTCCAAAGAGCTAATTTCATCACTATAGATATTTGTGAGGAAATATTTTCGTCACTGGTTTCGTCATTGAATGTTTGTCACTAAAAACCATCGTGACGAAATTTTTGTCACCAATAAACCAACATTATGTCACCAAAAATTCTCATTTTCGTCACCAAATAGTTATTCAGTATCATATTTATAACTTTAGTTGACGAATAAATTTGTCACATATGTTGATCATTGGTGAGGAAATAATTTCGTCACAGTAAGATATAAAAGTGATGAAATTTTTCGTCTTCAAAAGTCATACATGGGTGACGAAATATATTTCGTTGCAAATATATATATACGTAACGAAATTTTTCATCTTCAAAAGTCATACATGGATGACGAAATATATTTCGTTGCAAATATATATATACGTGACAAAATTTTTCATCTTCAAAAGTCATACATGGGTGACGAAATATATTTCGTTGCAAATATATATATATATACGTGACGAAATTTTTCGTCTCCAAAAGTCATACATGGGTGACGAAATATATTTCGTGACAAAAATATATATACGTGATGAAATTTTTAATCACAAAATCAATGAAATCTTTCATATATAAGCTGCACTAAATTGTCACAAAATATTAATTAGTGACAAATAATCACTTTGTCATAATAACAAGTACAAATGACGAAAACAATTCGTCACTGAACTTGTTCCATATTTTATATTTCAATTTCAATTATTATTTCACAAATATCCCTACTTATATCCCAATAGTATTTTAAATTTACTAAGAAATCCACTTGCTATTATACACCACTTCACAAAAAAACTCACTAAACAATTTATATTATAAATAAAAATATATCCATCAAACAAATTTAATAATAATCCATTAAGTATAATAAATAAATAAATAAAACCATCATAGCAAATTCCAAAATGAACTAACGTGGAGTCCACAAAAAAAATAACAATCAATCTTGATTTGCAACTAGAACTAAGTATCAGTTCAAGAAAAAAAAAATTCAACACTTGATCTTGATTTACAAGTACGCTTCCAAAAGTCATCAAAAATCAATCTGCAAAGAAAATAAACAAGGGAAACATTAATATATTATCAATTACATCTAAACTCATATATAAATAATTTTATTTTATAAACCAATTTAGTAGAAATACATAGAACAATCCAAAACTTCAAAGAGTTAAGGTAATCCTGATGATAAAGCAACATGGTTAACCGAAGATGCCAAAAATTAATAATCATTTAATACATGAGGGAAAAAAGAAAAGTAAAGAGCAATAGAAAGAGCACATCCCAATAAGATGTAGTAATAAGATATTTTCTTCACTCAAAGTATTATTCATGTGACAAATATTATTACAAAAATAATCATTAAAAAAAGGCTTATGTGGCCATAAACAACCAGTGGAATGGCTCACCTGAACATAATGTACACCATTTATTTTTGTTGGTGTAGTAACTAACTCAAAGATGGAATTTCCATTGGATTTCCTGAAATCTAGAAACCTAGAGGAGCTATTTGTGGAATCTATGAACCTCCAAGACCCTGCATCTCACATGGCCAAATAAGTATATAATAAGATCAACATAATCAGTACCAAGCAAATAGGGTTTATAAAGTACCAAGCAAAGAGCATGTATTATAAAAGAAACTATAATTTTAATCTTTTAATATAAACAGCCACCACCCAAAATGATGGCATGTACATTCTTCATGAGAACCAGGTCAAAAATTGCCTCACCATGTTAGACAACCACATGCAGAAAAACTTAAGCTACAAGGGAATGGACCCAATAATGTATAACAAGCTATTGTGTAACTCTCTAATGATCTTGGTGCATCTAAAGATAATAGGAAAGAAATGGAAGACGTTCCTTGAACATATAATGTAATTGTCAGAGGACATATAGGGTCAGATTTTGGAATGAACGTAGGCTGCTAGAAGAGAGGGGCAGGGGTTGCTCTTGAGGGAGAACTTGTTCAAACTCAGAATTCTGCAAGAGGTAACCTCCAAGTTTGGAGGTTTTGAGGTCAAGTACTTGTACACAATTGATTGGAGATTGTAAGTATTTTTTCCTTGTAAAGGGATATCAAATCCAAACTAACAATGTGTTTATGTGTGTCTACGAGATGCCTGGGCATGTGTAAAAATATAATACGGCATGTCTGAATGGGTGCCCAACACATGCCTGGGCATGTGTAACACGTGTCCAACATGGACATGGAACCTTTTTAGAAGAATCCATGCTTCTTAGATTTAGCTAGATTCTTGTACTTGTATGGGATGATAACATGTGCTTCCCTTGAAATGTCTACACGAGTTGTATCCACTTTTATTTCTTTTGTAAATCTATCTCTTATTAATAAAAATACACAACCAAAAAAAAAAAAGTTAAGCATCATCAAAATTAAATCCAAGTCAAAACATTACTTCGTACCACGATCAATAAAAGTTCCATCCATTAGGTTGTTTAACAGAAAATATTTCTTCCATTTAAGTGCATCTAAAGGCAACAAATTTTGTTTCCTATCACATAGAGGTTTTATATCACATTTTTGTGAAACAATTGCAAGAGAACTGCTAATAGTTACAGCCTATAGGTATTTAGATAGCTTCAATTTCACTTAGTCGCCAATAACAAAGATCAAGTCTTGGTGAAGTAAGAACACTACAGAAAACCGCTATTAATTTCAGCTATTGTTTTCCTTTCCTATCCTAAATGATAACAATTAGTTTCATTTGGAACTCATGCATGCCCAAGTTCCCTAACACCAGCAAAGAGGTATCCTAATCCCTGTAGACACTAGACAACAAATTTATGTAGTGGGCCAGGCTTTTAGTTTCACCTTTTTTCCCCCACTTACTCTAACTCCTGTAATTTATTTGGTTTTTTCTCTGTTTTGAATATTTAGCATAAGTCCCATATCTTAAGGAACACTGTATTTCTATCATTTAAATAATTCCCCCCCCCCCTCCCCCAATTTAAATCATTTATCTATTTTCATTAAGAAATTCAATAAAAATATATATTAACCTACAAAAAAGGGGGTCTTTCTTGGTATATGGAAGACCGGAAAGGATTTATTGATTTATTTATTTTGCTAGACATCCAAACATGCCCAATGTAATGAAGTTTAAGGCAGTTAAATCTAAAAATCTGGAATTAGTTTGCTTGTTTGTTTGTTTGTTTGTTTGTTTGTTTGTTTGTTTTTTTTTTTTTTTTTTTTTTTTGTCTCCTATTTGATATTTTTAGGAGCACTTAACTAGACTTATTTATCTATCGATAAATTTATCACTGTAAATTTAGTTATAAAAATAAAAGATTGATGATAAATTTATTAATAAGATTTAATGGGCAATACGTTCCAAAAGTAGGACCTATTGGTAATTTACCTATATTTTATGAGATTTAGCCGCTGTTGGCTTCCCTCTGAAATCTCCATTCATATTTCCATGCCAAATGTGCAGGAATAGGTCATATGGATATGAGACGAGAAGTTTAGAAGAATAATAAATGTTGGCTACAAGAGTCTACTGATCTCCAAGTGGTGATGTAGTTCTAATTCATATCATAATAAACTTCTTCCACTTAAAGGATCACTTTATCCTTAAATTTCATTATTACATGCCACATATGCAAGAAGGGAGAATATGGATTTTACACATGGAATGAACATGGATGCTAATTGTCAACAAGATGAGTATACTTCTCTAATGGTCAATACCATTGTCACTCCGGATTCTACTAATGTTTGCGAAGAGGAGGTGAATGCCAGTTATTACAAACCATATCCTCTAGAAATCCTTGATCATTTGAAGATTAACAATACACTTGAAAGTCCAATATCAACTATAAAAGGTGTTCTGAAGGATTCCACGGAAAAGGACTTGAGTTTTAATAAAGAGGAGCTAAGAAAAGTTGAAGGTTGAAACTTGAATTTATCGAATTCTATCAGAAGCTTTGTCTCCTAAAGAATTACAGGTAATAAAGCGAACATGGTCAATGAATTCGGTTATGGAAAGATGTTCATGGTTTTTTATTTTTATTTTTATTTCTCATTTTCACATTTTCCCTTCTGACTTGTCAATTATTATATACTTGTTTTGCAAATGAATGAACCAGCTTTATGAACCTCTCAGCATTTTCCAAGATCACGAAAAAATCCGAGAAGGTTAGAATTTGAATTAAATGACCCAAATAGTTCTTTCTTCTGTCAACTCATAGATCACTTGTCATGCTACTAGTAAGCATGAATAAAGATGACTGAAGTAAAAAAAGGCAAAGGAGTGATATTAGTTAAAAGGTAAATGAATCCTACTAAAATGAATAAGTAGAATGTCAAACTGAAAGAAAAGATAAGTGTATAAAGGTGACACTCCTTTACTGAATTTACTTTTATAAACTATAACTCCTGGAAAAAAAAGAAAAATGAATAAATAAAGTAATGCTTGCATTGTGAACTGACACCGTAATTCAACGAAAGTACCTGGGAGTTCTGAACAAGAACATCAATGGATGCAAGATAAGGAGCTACATTAAAGGTTTTGTTGATAAAGTGAACACGATCTTGAATTTTTTTCTCTGCCACAAAGTTACGCAAAAAATGAAGTGGTGTTTAGGGGTTCATTCAACAAAGGAGAAAATAGCTTTGTGAATGAAGATACTAGGAGTAACTAGTTTGCAAAAACCATCACTTTTTACTAGATTGAAACAGACGGGGATTCTATGAGCACAAGCATTAACGAATGAATATTTCTGCTGACTTGTGCATCAGACACCAAAGAAAGGTTTGCCTAATGAATAGTACATATAAAGAGAAACATTATCATGGATTACTAAAATAGTTGTGTGAATTGTTGTCAATTGAAAAAAGAAGGGCATCAATAATTTCAAATAATTCAAATCCTACAAATTAACAAAACTCATTACAGAATTACCTACAATGTTGCTTAAATTTTCTTAAGGGTGGAGTTGACTACATGTGGGAGATGCAAGATAATGCATTAAAAAGCAAGACATCTAACAAAAGAAAGGGAATTTCTGTTACTTAGCAAATTAGCAATTTTGGGATGAATTTAGACCATGTCTAGCAGGGACATCATTATCATTTATCATTCATTACAAGAACCAAGGATGTGAAATGCAAAACAAGGACATCATTGTCATTTATCAGTCATTATCATTACAATAACTTTGTGATTTGGGGGGGGGGGGGAAGATGAATCAGATTTTATAATTGTCCAATCCTGCTACTCCTTAAAAAAAAAACAAAACAAAACAAAACAATAAAGAAAAAACTAGCCATTGTGGCATTTTATCAAACACCTAGCAGACCCATAATCAGAAGCATGAGACTTTACTGTGTGTAGAATCACCAACAATTCATTCACTTCAATGATTATATTGGGTAGAATATTAATATCATAATCAAAATACATAACATGTTAAGCATTCTGCTTTCTATATTTTTTCCCCAAATTAAAATCATTCAAGTTGTTCATGGAACCCTTTAAAGTAGAGAAGTTTTGGAGATGTTAGAATTAACGAACGGAATGACTTTAATCTCATCTTAAGAATGAATTCCATTTACGTGAACACGTCCGAAGACAGAGTGAAGGTAAAGAATGAGAAACCCAGAGACCTGAAGAGGGAGAGAGAGAGAGAGAGAGAGAGAGGGGTATAGAAAGAGAAACAGAGACAACAAACTGACCTAAAACTCACGATGGTGCTGTAGCTTGATGTCGGTGCAGGATAAACTCACGATGTGGAGGATGAACCGTCCTCACAGTGGAGGATGAACTCAAGGTGGTGGATGAACTGTCCTCACGGTGGAGTATGAACTCACAGAGGTTCTTACAGCTTTGTGAAAGAACTATAGATAGATTAGGGCACAAAGGGAGTTGAAAAGTTTTTTTGGTACTGAAATTTTGATATTATTCAATTTAGGTGCTAAATCAGAAATTTTTTTTGATGCCTTCATTTTGGGTATGTAAAGACAGAAAAATATGAAAAAAATTAAAATAAATCATAATTCATAAATTGGGAGGTAATGTGAAACTATTCCCACTAAAAAATAAATCTATGTTTTATGAAATTTTTTAGTTCAAATTTGTAATTTGTTGCACAGAGAGAGAGGGAGGGAGGGAAAACGATAAACACCAAAAAAAAAAAAAAGAGCGCAAAAAATTAGTAGTCTATTTTTTTTCATTACTGCTTAATTTGTCAAGATTTTCCTTCCAAAATTAGTGACGAAATAATTTCCTCACTAAAAGGTCTCAAAATATTAAAAATTACTAGTGACAAAAATATATTTCTCACCAAATAATCTTAAAATATTTAAAATCAAGTGTTTTTTCAAAGAAAATATAAAATTATTGGTGACAAAAATATATTCCTCACTAATAATTTTATAATTAGTGACAAATTTTTTTCTCACCAAAAGTCTCAAAATTTTGGCGCCACTAAAAAAAATTAGCGGAAAAACTTTCAATGACGAAACTTAATTTTTTCTCACCTAAAAGAAGCATTTATTGATGAAAATAAATTTTGTCACCTATTTTTTTTATTTTTTTATTATATGTGACAAAATTTTATAATTCGTCACGAATTGTTCTTATTTAGCGACGAAATTTATTTTCTTCACTACTTTTCGTCACCATAGGTTACTTTTGTTGTAGTGACACTACCCTCATGGCATCTGATACACTGTAGCCCACAGACTGTCCACAGCATTACTCACGGCATTCATACACTACACTCAGTCACTGCATTCTGTACCAACATACTGCTCACAATATTCATACTCTGTTTTGCGTAGCATACTGATGCGTTTGCCATTTGCGCTTTTCAGCCTCCATTCCAGATTCCTGCTGTAGGAGGTGCTCCAGCCGGGCCTTCTATTCCTGCTCGAGGAGGAGGGCGAGGAGGCACAGTATAACCCCGCACCAAAGCGAGGCGTACTCATGTTGGGAGTAGCTCTCAAGCACCAGTTCCTGATGATGATGAATCCGAGGCGGAGACAAAGGCAGAGTCGTCCGAGGAGAAGACCGGAGATGACTCGGGCTCGGGCTCAGATGATGGTGCTGATGACGATGCTCCTGGACCTTTGTAGACACCCCATTTTTGACCAGCCTTAAGACTCAGACGTCACTGATTGAGTGCTTGGTGATATTGCATATCGTGCTCGTTCAGAGGTTGCGGAGTCCCGGCTGCGAGCCTTGCCTCCGGACTTCCGGACTCTTTTGTGCTTTGCCTCGGTTTGCGAACCAGGCCCTATTTTCTCTGTTTTCTCTTCCCGAAGGGAGGGAGAGGTCTCGTAGACCATCTCTCAGTGGCCGTAGGCTACATTTTGTGGTCGTAGGCCATTTTTCCCATTTGGAGCCCAGTTTTCGGTTTTCGAAGCCGTCGGTCGTGTGTCTCGGTTCGGGACCGCTTACGTACCTCCGTTTGTTCTGGTTTTTGGCACATACCTTATTTCCTCCCTCTTGAGGGACACTGTGGTCCGGGAGACCGACTTCGTGGTCGGACACCACTTCCGGTACCTAACAGCCCACTTTTGGGGCAAAGAACTGCGTGTTTTGGCTCCCGAACCTTCATTCTGTATTTTTGGGCTCCGACCCAAACTTGAGATAGTCATATTTTGAGGTCCTTTTCATGTTTGATTAAGGACCTTTTGCTGTTTGAGGTCTCCTACTGCCACTTGCTTCTTCACCCCTCTTTTAGCCCTTTTCTTGCATGATAGTTTAGGCCTACTTGTATTTGTTTTTGTGGCTTTTCATAAACTAAAAAGTGTCTTATTTTGAGCCTCTATTCAACTTTGTTGAAGGGCTCTCATTGGTTTGAGATCTCCTACTATCACTTCCTCCTTTATCTCCCTTTAGGCCAATTTTGGAGGGAAATTTGAATTTCATTTCCCCCCCATTTTTCCCCCTCTTTTTTCACCCTCTTGTGTCTATATAACAAACCCTCCAGCTCTGGAAAAAGGGTTAGAAAAATTTTTTTGGAGCCTCCTACATTCAATCTCTCTCTCTCTCTATATTCCAAGCACCAAAACCCTTTATTCTTGGATCCATTTTCTACTCCATCTCCAAGCCAACCAACCCATACTCCATACCAGCAGTTCGGAGGCCATTTCCAGAGGCAAGGAGCATCTTTTCTCAAGCCAAGAGTTGATGAAAGACTAGTCTTCAAGGGTGAGTCTCATTTTCCCTCTTTTTGCTCTTTTCTTGGTCTATATTTTAGCTCCTTATGCTTGCATAGTTGGGCTCCGACCCTAACTGGAACTAGGATTATTTTGAGTCATTCTTCATGTTTCATTAAGGTCCTCTCATTGTTTGAGGCTTCCTTCTTGCACTTGCTTCATTACCCCTCTTGTATCCCCCTTTCTTGCATAGTATTTTTGGCCTATGTGTAATCTGTTTTGGAGCATATTGTAAACTGTAATGTAGCTTATTTTGAGCCCTTATTCAACATTTTTGAAGGGCTCATCACTGTTTGGGGCCTCCATATATCACTTTCCATTGTATCCATCCTTGGGGTCCATTTTTGCATGATTCATTAGCCTATTGTGCTTCTGTTTTTGGACTTTTTGCCGAACTGAAAATGGCCTTATTTTGAACCCCTCTTCATGTCTCATTAAGGGTATTTGGATGTTTGAGGCACCCTTGGTATACTTTGTGTTTTAGCCTCTTTTTGGCCTTATTTTGCATCATATTTTGAGCATGCTTGTACACTGTTTTGGCTCTAATCATAAACTGTAAAATGCCATGTTTTGGGCCCCTCTTCAACATTTTTGAAGGTCCCTCTTGTGTTTGAAGTCAGAAGCTGCCACTTGTTTCATTACCTCTCTCTTTTTGGCCAATTTTGCATGCTATCTTAGGCCTATTTTTGCTAGCTGTTTGGCCTTGCTTAGAACTGGAAACATGCTTTTTTTGGGGCTTCCTTACCTCTGTCTTTAGGTCTCGTGTTCAAATAATCCATGCATTGCATAGCTATAGGTCATTTCTTGAGCCAAATTTCATGTTTCGGGATTGATTCCATGCCTCGGGTGTTGTTTCGCCATGTTTCGAGGCTGTTTTGCATCTCATTTTGCCTCTGAAAATTGCATGTTAGTATGCCATAATCCATGCTTTGCCATGTCATGTTAGAGTGGCATTCGTGCCTTAGGTTCGGTCCTCGGTTTGCGTGCACGGGTGCACGCATTTCAAGTGTCTCATTTCCATCTTATGGCCTCTTATGTGAGTGCGGCTGAGGTCCACTCATGTTGGTGTAAGTCCATTATGCATTGTGTATGCCATTCCATTTCATAGCATTGTGTATGCTAGGTTGTATATTAGTGCATTGTGTATGCCATGTTACCTCGTGCATCATGTATGCCATTTCATAACATTGTGCATGTTAGGTTGTATCTTAGTTTACATTCATGCATGTCATGCATATTGCATTGTGCTTGGGATAGGAGTTAGCCCGAGCACGGGAAACGAGGGACGTTTCGTACTCCGAGTGACGGAACGTGTCTCAATTCCCCAGTCACCAACACTCCGGATTACCCATGATGGAGTTAGGTTTTGTTAAGTTTTCATGTGCATTCATTCCATATCGAGTTGTGCAATTCAACTCCTCGGCCATCATGCATCGAGATGCGTGATTGGTGGCACGAGGATCGAGGCATGCATACATTTGTGAAAATACATTGCCATGCCCCTTTCCTGCTCTCTGTTGCAGCAAATCAAGAATCAGCAGTCTTCCGAAGCTTGGCGCGCTTTCCAAAAACCATTGCAAAACATAGGCTAATTGGGGCATCACAGTGGATTTCCACGCAAGGCAGCCCAAACATACATCATTCATCGAAGTCGAGGCAGTCCCTGGCTTGCATGCCAGTTTATAGCTTTCCTAGATTAATTTGTAAATTAATTAGGATTTTTGTATTTATTCGGGACTGTATTATTTATTCATTTGGGACTGTATATTATTCGGACCCTCTGCGCGAGGGCATAATTGTAATAAGTGTGCGTGAGTGTGATGTATGTCTTCCAACCCCACGTCTTTCTTCCCTTTTATTTACCTGCTTATGATGGTTAGATTAGGGCATATTTCAATTAGCATACAGTATGATAGCATGTTTGCATTCATTCATCTGTTTTGCATGCACCGGGCTCGACGCATCATACTAACTGCATTTGTATTTCAATTCCAAGTTGAATACATGTTAGCTGCAGCATTCCATATGCCATGTTTAGAATAGCCGAGCCTGCTATAGTTTGCATTTTTGCATGTGTTGCATTAGGCATTTCTGTATACTTAGGATCATGCATGATTTCTAATGTAGTTTCTGTTTTGGCTTGGAGTACTCGGTGAGTTTTTATGCTTTAGCATCCTTGCATGCGTGTGAGTGACTGCCATGAATAGCATGCTTACCATGAGGCTAACTGCTTATGTGATATAACTGCCTTGAATACCTGTGGGTGAAGGTTGGGTTAGTTGGATTGGAACAAATCATTGACTGTGTGTTTTAAGCCCACTAGATAGTGGCAAAACCATTGTTTTCTAAACCCACCCGAGAGTGGCAAATCCACGTCTTAGCCTACCTGCGGGTAGCACCATCAAACCATTTTCAAACAAACAAACATGAAATGTTTTGTTCCAATTCAGGCGACCCAGTCTATACTTGTATGCTGTACGCATCACATAGTAAATCTAGGCTAATAACCAGAATAAGAGCACACAAAGTTTTCAAAACTAGATATCATGGTTAGTAGAGGCCGATCTTTGATCGGGCGAGAATGCTCACGAAGTGACCTTCCCCAATCGTACCCAAGTTCCCGAGCCGAGGCAACTTTGGTGATGACGGACACATGGCCTTAGGCAACGAGTCAGGGTTTCCTAAATTTTCCAAAATAAAATATGTAGGTGGCGACTCTGTATCTAGCAAAGCAGTCCATGTTTGGCATTTCTTTTCAAAAAATCTGTTTTCTCAAAACGACTTGCCGGATTTGGACTATTTGGTTCAAGATTAAGAACCGTGACATTTGAGTCCTTGAACTGTAGTAGACCCGCGAGTGAACGGAACGGGGGGAGTCGCACCCTCCCGGGGCGTTCGGGGACGTCTACAACCTTCGTCCAGGAAGAGGACGAGGATAGACTCATAGGCCTGAGATGATCGATGCTGATCCAGACTTTTACTACTTTTCTTCTTTTTGCTTTGTTCAGACATTTTCCTTTTTTAGCCAGTAGTTTGAGTACTTTGTACTGCCACAGGCAGGTTTTTGTTTTCTCCAAAGCTATGTATTTGAAAAATGATGAAATGAAACAAACTTTTTGTCTGAAAAAGTGTTCCATTTGTACGTCACAGACTTGACATTGCATTGCATCATATTATACCTTAATGTAAATGAGATCGATCTCCTGTCTGAAAATCAAACACTTGTATTGTAATAACCAAATAATGAACCGGCCAATCAGCAAAACAACTCAAACAACCCACTGCTCATTTTGAACACACAGCCCATAACACAGTAGTCTTAGTTCATTCTGCACACGGCGAATCTTGAACAAACAGTCCAATCTGAAAAGACAGAATACAAAGCTGGAAGCTGCTGAAGCTGAAACACACTCAAATGCAATCTGGAACCCATATGTTCACTGTTTCCAAGTGACCCAGGTTGAACCCCTGCGGTTTTACAAAAGAACCAAATCATGCTTTGCACAAATGTGGAGAATGGCACAGCAATCTGAGCACAAAATGATTTCTTGAAAATGAAAAAAAGGTTCTCAACTGGGTATTGAGCCTACAACTGAACACAGCATACAAAAGGTACACGACCTAAACACATCAAGTAACACTCGAAAAAGACTCAAAACAAAAGTTGAGGTAAACAAAACAAAAGACACGACATACAGACGCGTTACCGAGACGAGAGACCTCAGATCACGAGGAACCAGTTTCTCCGGGTCTTGTTCCCCACCCTTTCTGATTTGTGACTCTCACATCACTCGGCCCTCAGGCTCATTTTTTTTTTCAAAACCCTTTTGCTGACTTTTCTCTCAACTTACGCCTCTCTATTCTTTAATCTCTCATTTTTTATCCCTCTCCAGATATGGTCGGTGGATAAACAAGAGGTAGTGGGTTCATGCCCAACACTGTTAGCTCACAGCTATTTTTTTCTGGTGGCATTTAGTCGATGCCCCGGCTGAGGAAATGGAGTATCTTGATCCATTCCGATTTGTGCTTCGCACTTGGTTTGATACCTCGTTGCACGGAGGATGTTGAGAGCTTTCAGCCCTTTGTTGTTAACCTCAGTTGTGCCCTTCTGGTAAGTATGGCGACGATGGGGGAAAGACAGAAAGCCTGACTCAACTGTGCCCCTAGTTCATCATTTTGACCATTTTTTGTTTTCATTTTCTACTAAAACAATTGTGACCAAGATGAGAGTTAGATTAATACACTTGTTCGACTTTTGATTTGAAATCATGCAAGTCAGGTTATGAGCACTGAAATTTTTTTTTTCTTGAGTTCAAGAAGATGGTCCAGTTTTGGAAAATGAAATAATTTTCAAGAAAATGGTCAACCTCAGTAAAAATTTTCAAAAACTATTTTTGTAAACGGTCAATGCTCAACGAGCGCAGAACTTACTCTCGAGATGCACAACCTCGGATCGGAGGCAATGGAAAATTGCCCCTTGTTTGGATGGCACTGTACGGCAATGGAAAGTTGCCCCTCGTCTGGATAGCGCCACGGCATTTTGTAGTCAATCCTCATTAGCAATGATCACGACCGAACTCTCGGATACAGAGAAGATGAAGGTGGTCAAATCCAGCATATGGACACAGTCGCTTGAAAGTGTGTGTGGCTGGACTTCAGGATGAAGTTGCCTACGTATCCCAAACATGGGAATCAAGCCTTACGTAGTTCAGGTTGTCACAACCGAACTATCGGATTCAGAGAAGGCAAGGATGATCAAAACCATTACATGGACACACTCGATTTGGAAGTGTTTGTGGCTAGACTTCAAGATGAAGTTGCCTACGTATCCCAAACATGGGAATCAAGCCTTACGTAGTTCAGGTTAAGGTACACTCGTGTATTAACCTTCACCACGCTCTAACTTTTGCCAAGGTCGCCCTTCTGGGTTTTCAACCTTGCGAGCTTTGTTTTTCTTTTCTTTTCAATTCTTTTTATTTTCGTCTCTTTTTTTTCATTCTTTGCATTTTTCTCTTTTTTTGTATTTTTTTTGTTTTTTCTCTTTTTTCTTTTCTTCTCTTTTTTGTATTTTTTCCTTGCTCTAACTTTTGCCTGGGTCACCCTTCCAGGTTTTCAGCCCAGCAAGCCTCTCAAGGGTAAAAGTGTAGCTTTGTCCATGCCAAATGGTTTTAGGGTTTTGAAGCCATCCGTATCCAGAAGAGTGGCTGTTGTATTGATTTACAGAAGGTTCCATCTTCGGCTCTTCGAGCACATCGGACATTTTTGCCCCTAGTTCGAGGGGTGCTTCTGATTTAGCTTTGCAAGTTTCTTCTGATGAGGTCTGATCTTCTTGATTTGACTTTGGTGCCTCTTGTTCATGGGCTGCTTCAAATCTGGCCTCACAGGCCTCACATTGCGGTTGACTGTTGATCATTCTGAATTCAAGGTCGAGGTTTTGAGAGCAAAGGGATTGAATCTTGAGGCTGAGAGCGATCCTAAGCTACACAATCTCAAGAGCGATTCCACATAGGTCTTCGCAGGACTGCGCAAAACATTTTGTTTTTGAAAGTTTTTAAGAAAGCGACAAATCGTTTGTGCTGAAGATAGTGTGGAACCAATCTGGATCAAGCCAGGGTCCTTCTCAGTACTCACGTTAACAAACATGATTTCATTCATTGAGGGCTTAGATGCCTCTATTTCTCTCGATTTGATCAAAGTTTTGCAAAACCCGAGGAATTCTTTCCTCTTTGTTTTCACCGTAGTGTTCGAAAAGTTTTGAAAAACTTAGGTCAATGCAATGATTTCGAGGGTGCAGAAGAGCAAGTGGAATGCGTGGCCGTTTCATTCAAATCCTCTAGCACAACTAGATCAAAGTAGCAGTAAGCACGGAAACATGATAGCCGCAGCTGTTTCATTCAAAACCTTCGGTTGCAACTGGCTCCACAGCAGAGACAGACTCAAAAGAAAACAAAAGGGGTAATTACAAAACAAAAACGGTGTTCGAGGCAACAACCCCAGAATCACCTGACATTCTATACAATGGGACTGACTCGGTACAACAAGACAGACCCTTAAGCAAAAAGACTGACTCAAGACAATGAGACAGACTCAAAACAAAACCAAAGAACTAACTCAACACCCAAGCCAGAAATTACAAAAAAAAAACAGCATTCGCAAATGCTCAAAACAGTGCATGCCAGACGCCACATCTGAGATACACCGAGTGCTGCCCGCAGGTGGTCCAATTTCTGATCACATACTTGAGGTATCCTCGAAGTCCAACAACTCAGCGGTGATAGACTTCGCTGAGGTAGGCGGGAGGATGACCTCATTGTCGATCAAATCCTGTACTTCATGACGAAGACGGAAACAGTTGTCAATGCAATGACCGGTTTGCTGGTGGTACGCACAGTACAAGGCAACATCATGTGTGGGGGGGAGATTCTTCGGGAGAGGCCTAGGCTCAAAGGGTTTAAGGTCCCCCCTTTCGGCAAGGATCTGGAGCGCCCTAGACAAAGGCATGTAGAGTGCGTAGAAGACTTTGCGCCCTCGGGGTAGATACTTGAAGTTCTTGACTTTTGCGGGGCCTTGGCAAAAGGATCGGCAGTCATACGACTTTCTAATCCTTTCCCGGTGCAGAGTTAGGATTTGAGGCTGAACTGTCATGGCCAGGGGCCTATCCCGATTTTTAAGCAGGAACTCCCCTCGATTGGAGTGGAGAAAGCATCATCCACAGTTTTGGCCATCACTGCGAATATTTGCTGTTTACTCAATCCCCCGACTTTCAAAGCCTCGACTGCCCACAGCAGTTGTTCAACGGGATCAGCACCTGTTCCCACTTTGTTCTTACCTCTGGCCTCAGCTTGATCGAGGGTTTGGGTTGCTATATCAGAGCGAAACCCGGTTGTTGTTGACATGTCATGGCCATAGTTTGAGGCAGCCTCAGGTTGGCTGAGCTTGATCACAATTCACCCCAATAGCAGGGGCTCCTGTGGTACAAAATTCCCGGCGTAGGATGTGGTTGGTGGTGAAGCCGACATTCCGTAGGCGAGATTAGCCACAAATCGCTAAAGATCACCAATCATTCCCATCAATTCAAACATTGTGGGCTCACGAGCTTGACACAACTGGGGTTCCCAGATCAGGCGCGCGGCAGGCGACCTGGGCGGATGCGGTACATCAACATTGGTTTCATTCTGTAAGATGATTCCTTTGTCTAATGCGGCTGCCATAACCACAATTTCCTCTGAACTTTGGGTCATCATAAGTCCTCTTGAACTGAACGGAGATGATGGATCAGATGTCTGTCTTGCCTCAGCAAAGAAGAACACTAGCTATTCTGTGCTAAATCTCTGAACTGAAAGAGAAAACACGCGGCATTTCGGCCCAATCAGACCAGACACAAGCAAAGCTGAATAATCATGCTCTACTACGATCCTTTGTTCCCCAAAATCGCTACTGGCCGAATCGATACGCAGATATAACTGATTCTCAAATTCCGATACTGATGCCCTCAGGCTTGATACTCAGACTTGCAAACTCATATATGCATTCCCTGTAGAGGTCAACTCAAAAAGCACATAACAAGCAAGCAAAAGCCAAAACACCCCTATGTTGGGGTAGGGTTTCCCTGTCCTATTTTGTCAGGAGCTAGGGTTTCTCTACGCACGCAGCAGTTTCAAACAACCTATAATCGGGTAGCAACCTGTCCTAGCTTAGAATGGTCACTATGGATTCTGAATATGCACTAGGTCAAATGGTCAAAAGGGTGCCCCGGTGACAACTGGGGTTTGTGTTCCCATCGTGGCGAGCCGTAACGATCGACCAAATTTTATAGCACGCTTAATAACGCAAGCCTCCGGCAAACCATTCAGGAATAGCAAACGGCAAACACTGTGACTTAAACGCACCAATGCACATGCAATGCAAAGAAACACATAAGTGTAATCAAAACAAGATATCACGAGTTCGAGTCAAGCTCTCTAAACTTCCCAACAGAGTCGCCAGAAACTGTAGACGCGCCCTCGTAGGCCTCAATGCTACAGTTCAGACTCGATTGGTCACGGTTCTTAATCTGATCTCGCAGAGAGCAATGCGAGATTGATAAAAAAAACCAAAGAGTCCAAATCCGGCAAATCGTTTTGGAAAATAGATTTTTTTGAAAGAAGTGTCAAACATGGACTGCTTTGCCAGATACAGAGTCACCACCTAAATATTTTTTATGGGGGAATTTAGGAAACCCTGACTTGTTTGCCTAAGGCCACGTGTCCGTCATCACCAAAGTTGCCTCGGCTCGGGAACTTGGGTACGATTGGGGAAGGTCACTTTGTGAGCACCCCCGCTCGCCCGATCAAAGATCGGCCTCTACTAACCATGATATCGAGTTTTGAAAACATTATGTGCTCTTATTCCGGTTAATTAGCTAATCTTACTATGTGATGCGCACAACACAAAAGTATAAACTAGATCGCCTAATTTGGAACAAAGCATTGCATATCTGCATGTTTGAAAGATAGTTTGGAATTTGTTACTCGCAAGTAGGCTAAAACACGAATTTCAACGAGTTGTTCCAACTCAAGCAATCCAACCTCCACCCACAGGCATTCAGGCAGTTTATATCATATAAACATATAGCCACATGGTAAGTATGCTGTCATGTTAACATTCACACTCATGCAAGATGCTAAAGCATAAAAGCTTACTGAGTACTCCGAGCCAAAACAAAGAACTTGTTAGCAATCAATGTATGATCCAAGTCCATGTTAAGTGGCTAATGCATCGCATACAAAATGCAACTAGAATAGGCTCGGCTAATCCTAGGATGGCATGTGGAATGCAACAAATAACACATATTCAAGTTAGATTTGAAATACTATGCAGTTAGTATGATGCGCCGAGCCCGGTGCATGCAATACAGATGAATGGATGCACGCATGCATAGCATAAGGATGCTAATTGAAATATGCCCTAATACTAACCATCCAAAGCAAGTAAGTAAAAGGGAGAAAGAGGTGGGGGTTGGAAGACATGCATCGTACACACTCACACTTATTACAAATTCTCCCTCGCTCGGAGGGACCGAAAGAATAATACAATTTAATCAACTAACAAGCTAATTAAATAGTTACAAACCAATTAATTAGTTAAGCAAATTAACTAAGCTAATAAAGTGATAAAACAGCCTCGGAAAGAGGGTCCAATGCATGCGTGCTCGACTCTGCTCGAAAATCCACCACCATGCACAAGCTGCCTCTGTTTTCACTGTTTTTCTCCTCTGAGAACTTCACAAGTCCCAAGGAATAATCTCTGAACACTGTGGGATGCCACCGGCAATGACGAATGGTCACCGACCAAAGGGAAGTGGTCATCGACCATCTATTGAGCTCTCGACCATGAATGCATGGCCGGTCGACACTGAATGTGGTCGGTCGGCCATGTATGCCTGCAGAATCCTGTTTTGACAGCGACAGAGGGCAAACATGGCATGGCAATGCATTTCAAGCAAATGTTGGCACCACTATACCTCTTATCATGTTTATGACTCAAAGAGGGATGGTACTCGATTCTCGGACCACCAATCGCTCATTTCAATGCGTGATGGCCCAAGAAACCAAGTCGCCATTTGGATTTCAAATGTAATGCAAAATCAAACAAACACATAAGGTCCAACCTCTATCACTTGATCAAGAGACAAGGCATGCATGCTCAATGCAATACAACCTAGGCATGTGAACTAAGTATGCAACATAAACATGTGAACAAATATGCAAGCTAACAAACATGCAAAGTGTAACTTAACCATGCAAGCATGCAAGATGCAACATGGACAACATGTTAAGTACAATGCATGCAAAATGCATTACAACTTAAGTATACAAGAACATGTCATATAGCTCAAGCAATGCAACTAAATGCAATATGGTTAAGCATGTGTCAACAATGCAAGTAATGATCATGCAAAACACTATGCAACCAAAGCATGCAAACATGAAGCAATGTAACAACATTTGAGCAGCATGCGAAGGGCGGACTTAGACTAATATGGACAAGTCTCAACCATGTCCAAATCAGTAGCCAAATGCTATGGAAATTAGGGCCAAAACATATACAAACATGCATGCACACATGGTCCAACACTTGAGCATCAAAGAGCAACTTTTAAGCACGCTTAAAAGGGACAAACATGGGCATATGGAAAGCATACTAAGCGCTGAAAATCATGTTAAGGATGGTGCCAAACCAACTAAACAAGATAAACAAGGCATGCAACTATGTCCAAAACTCAAGGCAAGCCAAAGAAGTATAGAACTACACTTAGCAAAACCAAATATGACATGAGTTGAACAACCAAAATTAGAGTTTTAGCATGTTAAAATAAAGCCAAAAACACATTGACATGGCATCCTAGAGGCCTAAACATGATGGCATACGCAATGACACATTCATGGAGCATGAAACACAAACTCTTTAAGGCCTTAAAGGAGCATCAAATGCAAGCATATGAGCATGCCACAAAGACTGAAATGATGCTATAAATGGTGCCAAACCACTGAAACAAGCCAAGCAATGCATGCTCAACACTCACACACCCAAGGCTAACAAGCCAAAATGCAAGGTGGCTATACAAAGCATGTCATGGATGGCCAAAACAACCACAAAAAGACCTCAAGCATACTAAAACATGCATAAAAGCTTCACAAAGCTTGGCCAAAACAAGTAAGCATAGTAGTCTAAATGCTAGGTACATGTTAAGGCAAATAATGGCATTACAAGACAAGTATGCAAACCAAGCATGGTGTGTCTAAACCAATTAAAAATAGTGCTATATCATGACAAAATAAGCACAAATACTAGCTAAGACATGGCCAACATGGTCTCAACAATGGTGCTCACACATGAGACTAAAATGGCACATATTGAAGGCAACAAGGAGAGGGGATGCCCTCTCCTTCTTAGGACCTTAAAGAACCATCCCCACCATTGAAATCCCTTTGGATTTTAGTGGTGAGGAGGCCAAAACAAGGTGGTCCCAGAGCTCACCAAAATAGCACAAAAATGAGGCCAAACAAGGCCTAAGAGGGGTCAAACAACCCCAAACACCAAAGCAACCTTAAACAACTATTTTAAGCAGTTAAAATTAGAAATTTTATATGTTATAAGTTAAGCTTTAAAACAGGTGCAAGGATGGATAAAAGCTTATGCAAAAATGGGGAATAAAGAGCAAGAACACTCACCCTTGTAGACCTCTTCAAGAACAATGCTCCAGCAGCCTTCCTTAGCTTGAATCCACTCTAGAACTTCAAGAACACCCCTTTGGCTCCTCAGCAACCAAGGTATAGTGTAATGGTAGGTGCCTTAGTGCAAAACTAAGAACAAACACACACAAAGGCAAAAAGAGAGGGAGATATAGAGATAGATAGATAGATACACTATGCAAACCCTAATCTCAGACCCTCTCTGGAACTTTTTTGTAACCCTTAAGGAGGGAGGAGAAGGCCTCCCGTTATAGAGATTCACTCTTGCAAAGCTTACAAAACAAGCTAAACAAGAGTGAAATCCCTCCATACATATGGAGGGGGTGCAAAGTGGGTGCCAGCTATCACAACTAGCACAAAATATCTGCCAAAAGCAGATGCACAGTGGTCGACCAGCCAAAATGACTAATTGGCCAAAACAATGGTCGGCCGACCACAAAGAGTGCCGGTCGGCCAAACATTTGGCCGATGGCAACAAAACAATGGCCGGTGGCCTCAAGCCATAGCCGGTGAGGTGTGGGGATGGCCAACAAGCCATTCCCTGCCCCTCAAAAGCAAAACACAAGTGTTTGGTGCAAAACCAAACACAAAACAGTTGAGTCAAGAGGTCTTGAGGCAAGACGCGTGGCCAAGACCTCCGGGAACTCAAGACGAACACAAACAAGGATGATCACCGAGTGTTCAAACGATGATGTCCAAGTCTCAAGTAGGGGTGTGCGCGGTGCGGGTCAGTGCGGTTTGAGAGAAAAATAGAAACCGTATGGCGGGTGGCGGATTGATAAAAGTGTCACTAGAATTTGCCATTTTCCTTATCAAAAACCGGTGGTTCGGTTGGCAAATAATGGCGGATTTGCCTTGACGGTTCGGGCGGATTGGCGGTTTATAAAAAATATAATTCAAATTACAAAACTTAAATCAAACAGTAAAAAAAAGACGAGAGATACCGTGATATTTTGGATTACTGACATCTTGAATTTCCCTCGAGCAGTAATATAATACTATATTCTAAGGTATAGAACTACAAGCAAACTTAAGTAAAAAAGAATTTTTAGAATTTTATAAAACATGATTTAATAGCAGTGCAGGTCGGTGCGGTTTGGAAGAAAAATAGAAACCGGTGGATTGATAAAAGTGTCACTAGAATTTGCCATTTTTCTTACCAAAAACCGGTAGTTCGATTGGCAAATAATAACGAATTTGCCTTGGCGGTGCGGCTCGGTGCGGTTTTGGCAGTTTCGGCGGTTTTGGCGGTATTATGCACACCCCTAGTCTCAAGGACGGTCAAAAATGAGGTGTCTACACTATGGAATTCGTATTTGACAACATTTATATTATTCATTCTCATCTATTTCGTTTATTCAGTTTATAAGGTGTGAGTTCGTACAACATTTACGAGTTCCATTATGGTTTTTCTTTGTTGTCCATTACATCAGTTGTTTGTTTGTTGAGGATGGAAATAGTTTCTTTGTAATTTTATGTATTTTTTTTTTGTCAAATATATTTTTGTTTTTTGGGGCTTTATTTATATACATACATCTTTAGTTGCCTTTCTTTTGAAGTTATAATATATTGGATATAATATGAAACATTGCAGAAAAGTTAGTTCCTTTTAAGACATGAGTTTTTGGTTTATTGTGAAACTTATTTTTCCTTCTTATATTTTTGTTACAACAAATGTAGAGAGAATTTTTATTTGACTCAATATTCTGAACCCTAATTCGGTGTTATAGAACTTGGTTTATTTGATGTCATGTCAGATGTTGTTGTTTTGATTGAAGCGTTCGGATCCACAGGATTACTCCATCTACAGTAATGCAAAACAATGTCATTTTGCAATAAATCTTGTTTTGACTAAGCCAAAAAAAATTTAGGGGAAATTACACAAAAAAAAAACCCTAGGGTTTAGCGCCTTTTTTAAATTAAACCCCAGGTTTCAAATTGTGACAATTTGTACCCCACCATTCCATACATGTTGCAATCCGATCCCCCTATCCATCTCCGTCTCTATTAGTTAATGGAAGATTGATTTGGGTGCCAAAATTACCCTAATCTTCACGATTTAGGGAAAAAGACACCCCTCCATTGCGATCTACAGCTCCATTCAACCCATCTGGTGATTCAACCCGCAATTGAAGTCGCACATCAAAGGATGATAGCAATTTCATAGTTGATTTTCCAAAAAGCTTTGCACTCTAAGACAGAGGTAAGAAATGGATTCGTTTTTTGGTTGTTTTATACAAGTTTTCCCCTTTCTTTTTTCTCCATTGTTAACCTTCTTTTTTTCTCCATTGTTGACCTTCTTTTTTTATTATTCATTTATGACATTGTTTTTCTCTCCATTGTCGGTGCACACTTATTATTTATTACTTTGTGACATTGCTTTTGTCTCTGATTGTATGCATGCCTCTATATCACTAAATACATTGTGGTTCCAGGGTCTCCATTATTTTTGTAGGGTCTTATGTGTCTGCTTTTATGTCATATTTTGTCTCCATAGATGGAGAATTGTGGGCCAAGTTGCTTTATATGAGGGCTTTGTTTTTTTAATATGCTTTGTTTTGTAAGTGGACCCATAGTTATTGTCATTATTGTTTTGTTTATGTATGGATGCAGTAATGGTAACTTTTGTTAGAGTTCTGATACACCACAGTGACTATTTTATTGAGAATGATGAAAGGAGTTATGTTAGGGGTAATGTGGATGTATTTGATGCATTTGATGTTGATAAATTATCTGTCCCAGAGATTATCTGTCCCAGATCTGTGGCCGAAAACAGGGTGTGACCCTCTTCTACCTCCTAAGCTTAAAAGACCAATTGGTAAGCCTTCCACACATAGAGTTAGGAACCCAAATGAACCTAAGAATCCATACAAGTTGCAGAGGAGGTAGTCTACCCTAAAATGCTCTAAATATGGTTATTATGGTCACAATAAAAGGAATTGCAAAGGTCCAGTGAAAGGAAAGACAAGTGGACCTTCTGAGAAATCCAATAGTAGTGTAAGTATTCCATTGAATGAAAGTAAATAAACATTATGTTAGTAATAAATAATACATGTTACTAATTACAAACTTGTTTTGCAGGCGTTCATGGGCTTTAGGACAGCTGCATTATTTGGAGAAAAAGGGAGCAGCCAAGCACAAGCTGACGATTGTCAATCTAGGAAGAGGCTAGCAGTAGTAAATAGTGTTGAAGAAGCAACTAATGGGAAACCAAGGAAGATGACAAGATCAGTAGCAACAGACATTGGCAACAAGCAAGCAATGGGCAACCAGTGTAGCATGAACAAGTGGTTTTGAACACTTTTGTAATTAAAATAGGGTTTTTGCAATATTCATGGGGCTTTTGGAATGTTCATGGTTTATCTTACCTTACTCACCACTTTTATAATTAAAATAGGCTTTTAGAACAATTATGTTGTACATATGGGTTATTGTAGACACCCCATTTTTGACTGTCCTCAAGACTTGGATGTCATCGTTTAAACACTCGATGATCATCCATGCTCGTGTTCGTTTTGAGTTTCTAAAGGTCTCGGCTACGCGCCTTGCCTTGAAGCCTCTCAACCTATTTGTTTTGTGCTTGGTTGTGGACCAAGAGCCTGTGGCTTTGTTTCTGAGGGAAGAGGGTGGCTTTTTGGCCAACCCTATAACCCATTAGCCAAGCCTCATGCCTATCGGCCATTCCTTCTTTCCATCGGCCATCAATGGTGGCCGGTTGGCATCACTGATGGCCGGTCGGCATCTTTATTGGCCGGTCGGCCATGTTTGCTGGCCGAGGCCTTTTTATTTGCTTTTGCAAATATTTTATTGCCAGCTGTAACAGCTGGTGAGCACAGAACTCATCCTCCATACACGTGTATAGAGGGCTTGTAACAAGCCTCAAGCTTGTTCAACAAGCTTGAGACTTGGATTTCTATAAAAAGGGAGGTCCCTCTCCCTTTCCAGAGGTTCTAAAAATTTGACATACAAAACATATATATCTCTCTCTATATTTCTCCCTCTCTCTCTATATTTGCACTTGTTTGTGCTCAAAAGTGTCATTTCTTCACACTTTTGCGCTAAAGCACCTAGTGAAACACCTTCATTGCTAAGCTAAGGCTCTTGGAGGTTGTATTTGGGTGGTTTAAGCTTGGTTTTTGCCTCTGAAGTTGTCGTTCTAAAGAGGTTCTTCAAGGGTGAGTCTCTTATCTCTTTAAAGCATTGTTTTCATAGCTTATTTGGCCCTATTTGCATGCTTCTTTTGGCTTAACTTTCAACTGTAAAAAGCTTCTTTTTTAAGTATTAAAAGTGTTTGTTTGAGGCCTCTTTGGTGTTGGGGGTGGTCTACCCCCTTTTGTACCTTATTTGGCCTTGTTTTAAGCCATCTCTTTTAGGCCTTTGGATCACCTTTGTTTGGCCTCTTTACCATTGAATTCTAGAGGAATTTCAGTGGTGGAAAGTGTGTTTTGAGGCCTCAAAGAGGAGGGGGTTGTCCCCCCTCCTCTTCTCTTGTTTGCTTGTGTTGATGGCTCATCAAACTAGCATGTCTTTCTAGCATGTTTTGGCTCCATCTCATCATGTCTTAGGCCTTATTTTAACATGACATAGCTTTGTTTTGACTTGGTTTGATTACCTCTTGCTTGCTCCTTGCACTTGTAGTGCAATCCTCCTCATAGCCTTAACATGCATCATGCTTTGGACCATCATTCTAGCATGTTTTTGGCTCCACTCCAGCAAGCTTTTATTCATGTTTTTCCATGCTTAAGCTCTGTTTTAAGTGTTTTTGGTCATGCATGTCTTGCTTTGTATAGCCATAGTGCAATCTTGTTCACTAGCTTTGAGCTTCCAAGTCACTAGCACGCATTGCTTGGGCTATTTGCATGATTTAGCATCATTTGGTATGTGATTTCAGTGTGTGTAGTGTGATCATGTCTTCACATCTTTCACTCTTTCAATGCTTTGGAAGATTGGTGCTTTATGCCTTAAACATGAGCCAATATGCATGCCATCTTGCATAAGCTTTTGGGTACCGTTTCAGTGTGTTTTGGGTGTTATTTTTCCATTATAAAACTCTGATTTTTGTGGGTGAAGTCATCTCATGCTTGGTTTTGGTAGGTGTAGTGTAATTCTCCTCATTGGCCTTGTATGCTCCATGCTTCATGCCTCTAATTCGAGCACATGTTGGCTATATTTAAGTATGTTTCTAGCATTGTTTTGACCTGTCTTGGGACTATTTTGAATCATCTTGGCTCTTTGGGGTTTGATTAATATGGCCATGGTACAAGTCCCTTTGCTAGTCTTAAGCTTTGAGCCTCTTAGCATGCTATGCTTGTGTTATGTGCATGATTTGGCATCATTCCTTACATGATTTCAGAGCATATTTCATTGCCACACTTTCACATTTTTCACTCCTTCAATGTGTTTGAGAGTTGTGCCTTTATGCCTTGTTTATGAACCAATGTGTATGCATGCTTGTATTTGCTTTTGGACTTCATTTTCAGCATGTTTTGGCCATTGTCTTGGCATGCATGAGGCTTGTTTGAGGTTGGTTTGGTCCATTGAGTTTTGCATTACATAGCCTTTGTCATGCTCATGTTGTTTGCATGTTGTTGTATTGCATTGTATTAGGATGTTGTGTGTGTTGCATTGTCTTTGGGTTGGACGTCGATCCAAACACGAGGAATGTCGCATGTTTCATACTCAAAGTGGTGAAACGTGCCTCATTCCTTAGGTCACCAACACCTTTGATCATGTATGATAAAGTGGAGGTTCATCGAGTCTTATGTGCTATTTGTGTGCATTCATTGACATTGATTTGTGCAACTCGGCCTCTTCGGCCATCATGCATTGAGATGCGTAATTGGTGGCTCGAGAGCCGAGTACCACCCTCCCTTGAGCTTAAGAAATGATAAGGAGGGTGGTTGTGCACACATTTCCTTGTAAATACACTGCCATGCCTCTATTTGTGCTCTATTGCAGCAAAAGCAGAAATTGCAGGAATCAATGGCCGATCGGCCATCAAAGCTGCCGGCCGGCCACCAAAATCTGCCGATCGACTATAAATTTGGTCGATGGCCATCCCTCTTGGCTGACTATCCTTCAGCATGTTCCTAAGGTGGGTAAGAACTTTCAAAAGTACAGAAAGTGTGCAAACAGAGGCATCTTGAGGCAAAGTGATGGATTTCTGGGAGGACGCGACCGAGCATGCATCCATCATTGTTCAAGGCAGAGCTAGGGCAGCCTAATTTAGATGCTTTTCATACTTAGTTGGTTTTGTAACTTAATTAATTTGATTAATTGGTTGGTTTGTAATTAATTAGCTTAGCGTAGCTGTTAGTTGATTTATTCGGATCCTCCATCGAGATGGCACAATTTTGTAATAAGTGTGCGTGTGTGTGATGCATGTCTTCTAACCCCACATCTTTCTCCTTTTTATTTACTATCTTTCCATGGTTAGTTTAGGGCATATTTCGATTAGCATACCTTATGCTTCCCATGCGTGCATCATTCATCTGTCTTGCATGCACCGGGCTCGGCACATCATACAAACTGCATTGTATTTCAATACCAATTTGAATATATGTTATCTAGTTGCATTCACATGACATCTTAGAATAGCCGAGCCTATCTTAGTTACATTTTTGCATGTGTTGCATTAGGCATTGTTGACATAGCTAGGATCATGCATGGATTTCTAACTAGCTTCTGTTTTGACTCGGAGTACTCGGTGAGTGTTTATGCTTTAGGATCCTTGCATGTGTGTGAGTGACTGCCATGATAGCATGCTTGCCATGAGGCTATTTGCTTATGTGATATAACTGCATGAATGCCTGTGGATGAAGGCTTCATTGCTCGAATTGGAACAATTCATCAAAATGTGAGTTTTAAGCCCACTTGAAGTGGCAAATGAGCATGTTTTTCTAAGCCCACTTGAGGGTGGCAAATCCGCGACTTAGCCTACTTGTGAGTAGCAACTTCAAAACCATTTTCGAAAAACAAACATGAGATGTTTTGTTCCAACTTAAGTGATTTAGTCTATACTTGTCTGTTGTGCGTATCACATAGTAAAGCTAGAATAACAAACGGAATAAGAACACATGTGTTTTCAAAAACAACATATCATGTTAGTAGAGGCCGATCCTTTGATCGGGCGAGCAGGGCTGCTCATTTTATGACCTTCCCCTCTCGTACCCAAGTTCCCGAGCCGAGAAAACTTTGGTGATGACGGACACGTGGCCTTTGGCACGAGTCAAGGTTTCCTAAATTTCCCAAAACAAAATATTTAGGTGGCGACTCTGAAATCTAGCAAAGCAGTCCATGTTTGGCACTTCTTAATTAAAATCAATTTTCCAAAACGATTTGTCGGATTTGGACTCTTTGGTGATTTATCAGTCTTACATTGCACTTTGTGAGATTACATTCAGAACCATGATAGGAGTCCGAACTGTAGTAGCTAGAACTACGATTCGCGCCCTCGCGCGCGGAGCGAAGTTCGGCCGATCTACAGTTTCTGGCGACTCTGCTTGGGATTTAGAGAACTTGACTCGAACATCATGATATGTTGTTTTGTTTACACTTATGTGTTTCTTTGCATTGCATTTGCATAGGTGCGCCTAGGACACCGTGTTTGCCGTCTGCTATTCCTGAACGGTTTGCCGGAGGCTGCGTGCCATAAGGCTGACCAGTTACGGGCTCTGCCACGATAGGAACACAAACCTCGGTTTTTACCGAGGCACCCTTTTTGACCATTCGACCTAGTGCATATCGGAAACTGTAGTGACCATTCCAAATTAGGACAAGTTACTTACCCGATTATAGGTTGTTTGAAACCGCTACGTGCGTAATGAAACCTTAGCTCCTGACAAGATAGGACAGGAAAACCCTACCCCTCTATAGAGGCATTTTGGCTCTCACTTTCTTGCTATGTGCTTTTAGAGTGTGTCTCTACAGGGAATGCACGTATTAGTTTGCAAGACTGGGTATCAGGCCTACGGGCATCAGTATTTGGGGGAATTAGTTTTACCTGAGGGTATCAAATTTGAGGCAATGATTTGAAGGCAGTGATCAATGTTGAGAACAGTGTGTTCAACTTACAAATACCAACTATGTGTTGTCTTTATTTTAAGCCGAAATGCTGTCTGTTTTTCTGGTTGTTTGTTTCTTTATTTTGCTTTATTTATCTTTTTGCAAGGTAGTTTAGCATCATTGCTTTCAATCAGGCAGATATTTCCCAAGCACTCTGGACCAGAGGCCGAAGGCTTTCCCGATCTGAGGATCTAGTTAACGGACAACCAATGTTTGTGTCTTCACCCCCAGTTACGAGACGAAGGTCAGTTAGGCGCAGTTCATTAGTACAACAGTTATTAGATCAGCGGTCATTATCCACCCCACCAGTGAGTAGTCAGGCTGAGGCTTCCGTTTCTACCGCAAAGAGAGATATACCTATTGTTCAGTCAGATCAGCACCTTATGGCCAGTATGGAGGACATGATTCATCAGCTCCAAGAAACTATGCAAGCCATGCGGAATCTTGCCGTCGGCGAGTTTGCCGACGCGTCAGTGAGGTTATAGCCCAAAGAAACGAGTTGATCGCGGACTTCAAAGAACAACACAACCGCAACCATAACAAGTCGGAGCATCTGCTTCGCATCCACCCCCACCCTCACCCAGAATTTCAACACTCGGGGATACTGCAAATGTCCAGGAAGATACGGATGCCCCAACAGGACCAGTTCTGCCACCAGTTCTACCGCAGATTTCAAAGACACCGGCCTTCTCAACAGATACACTATTTAAATCTAAGATGGACCCAACCGCTCTGAAGGTCAGTAAGCTTGAAAAGCTATTCAAGAGGGCTCAAGGTGTGAATTCCATTCTAGACATAGAGAATGGTTACACCGATTCGGCGGTGACTTTGCCGGACCGGTTTAAGATGCTCCACATAGACCGTTTTGACGGTTCGGGTGACCCTATGGTTCATCTGAGGCTGTTCTCAGATATTTTGCGCCCGATGGGCTTGACGAGACTCCAAAAACTATCACTCTTCGGCCGGACCTTGTTGGGTGTTGCTATCATCTGGTATGCGAAACTGGAAGATTCTGTCAAAAGAAGTTGGGAGGAGATGGCTAAGGCCTTTATAGCTCAATACTCCTGCAACACGCAAATCAAGATCACAACTCATGATCTCAAGACAACCAGGCAGGAGCCGAAAGAGGGCTTCTCTGACTTGTAACCCGTCAGAGGGCCAAAGCTTCTATGATGACCACCAGGCCAGTCGACAAGGATCAGATACAGATGATTGTGCACAATCTCCAACCCAAACTGATGCAAAAGATGATCGTCTTACCCCTTTCCACCTTTGCAGATTTACACGAGATTGAGGTACAGATTGAGAACACCATGAAGCAAGGTCTGATTGACCGCGAGAGAGAGCAGCCCAAGCGGGCATTTACACGTAGTTCGAATGTAGGCACGAGTAGTGATGTAGCTACCAGAACTTCCAATGTGGGAATGGTTACCACCACCACACCAAAAACAACGACCCCATTCACTGGTGCGTCCGATACCAGCTCACAAATAGCCAGATATCCACCCCGAGGCCAAAGGACCTTTACTTCACTGTACATGCCCTTATCCAAAGCTTTGGGGGTCCTAATCAAGAAAGGGCATTTGAAGTCCCTGGAGCCGCGGCCATTACCAAACAAACTTCCTGCTTCTCATAACCCAGCCAAATACTGTGCCTTTCACCAACAGCATGGTCATGACACCGACCAATGCTTCAGACTACGTCATGAGATCCAGGATCTCATTGATAATAAGTTGATTACACCTCCAGAAAAACCAAATGTCATAACCAACCCCCTCCCACCACATAACCATGCTCCACCACCCAAACACATCAACTTAATCCAAACCGCGACCATTCCATATGACCCGAGTATATACATCACACCCTCCCACCTACCCAAGCCTGAGGTGTTCATCCCGGACAGCACAGACTTGTGCATGTTGAGCACCTTCCAAACCCAACTTAAACCGGTGGTGGTGACTATCGAAGATAGAATTGGGTTGACTTTGGAGGTAGATGGGAATGTTGACTCAGATCCTAAGGGATCTGGGAGCTTTGCGTACAACTCAAGTGGTTATATCACATCAACAGATCAAGTTTAGCCAAGGATAAAGCTACCAGTTGGGGTAGAGATCAGTGTGGTTCGGGAGGATGGACCTAGTCAAGGGTTAGATGACCTAACAGAGCTAGAAGAGGGCATTGCAGATCTGTAGTTCTTCAATGAACAGGACTCGGGAGATGTGGACATCAACTAGTTCAACTTGGATGGGTCAACAGAAAATATTGGGTGGCTCAGCGACAAGCTGGATGTTGTTGAGACATCTCAGCCAGAACAACAACAATCAGAAGCCAGAACATCAGCAGTGGCTGCAATGGCCAAGAATCAGGACAAATCGCCAGAGAGCACCGGTGTTAAGAATTTTGCTCGGGACCCAGGCAGTTTGAGTACAGTTGATACTGAACAGGAGACTGCATTGAAATGTCTTGAGCAAGAAAAGATCGAAGATCTTGAGAGGGCTAGGAAGGCCAAAGCCCCACGAGGGATGTAATGTCTTGTGAGCACGAGGAGCGATTACAGCAGGCACGGAATGCGACAATTGCCGGTTGCCAACGGGATGTGATGGGAAGACGACGACTTACGTCTTGCCTATACCGACGAAGATTGGTGGCGGAACCAACCGGATGACACCTGGTACGTTAAGGAGGTGGACCATATGGCCAGGAGTGTACGGTACTTCAAGCCCCCACACTTGGACCAACAGGAGGCGTCCGGGAAGGACAAAGAAGCAGAGAGGCAGAAAGAAAAACTGTTAGAGGGGGAGGTTGTACTGAAACAGCTAAAGAAAATTCAAGCAGACATCTCCATCTGGGGACTGCTTAATGTCTCAAGAGTTCACAGACAGGCTATCCTTTCTGCCATGGACAAGGCAAAACTCTTAATTGATACCACATCCGAGCAATTGGTAGGGTTGGTTTTTCCGGGAGGAGCTTCCTCGACCTTGACCTTCATTGACAAGGAACTGCCGCCTAAAGGCTCAAATCATAACAAACCGCTCTATATCTCTGTCGAGTGTAAAGAGAAATGTGTACCGGTGGTCCTTGTTGGCACAGGATCTGCTATCAATGTGTGTTCGTCGAGAACGACATGTGCTATTGAGTTGAAGCCCATGAATTTTGTGCCTACGGCCTAAGTGATACATGCCTACAATAATACCAGCCGAGAGGTGATGGAGACTGTAAAGATTCGGACTCAGATTGGTCCAGGGCAATGGGACATTGAGTTTCATGTTTTGGACGTTCCCGCAACCTTTAATCTACTCCTGGGACGACCGTGGCTGCACCAGGTAAAGGCTGTCTCTTCCACTCTGCACCAGATGCTGAAGTACCCCCACGGGAAGGGGATGGCAATCGTTTTTAGAAATTCTTCAATCCATCCGCCGCCAGAGGTTTCTACACTAGTTCTGGAGATTGAGCATGGTGCGAAGGATGCATTTTTGTCAGGATTTACCCTAGCCGAGGCCCGGGTTGTATAGAATATTCTGGCTGTTGATGAGGGGCTATATGTCAGTGCACAGTCTGTCTACCTTATGAACAAGCTTCATCACATGCCCGAGATGGGATTAGGGCAAAGTGGCTGGAAAGGCGTTGCAGCATCGACCGAAGTGTCGCATATACCACATACCTTTCGTTTAGGTTATCTGCCTACTAACGAGGATTGGGTGAGGAAAGGAAGAGAGATGGTCGGAAGAGCCAGGGCAAAGCAAGCCAGGAAGCATTATGAGTTGGTGCACCGGCCTATCCAAGGGACCCTGAACGGACACTTTGTCCGGGAAGGGGAAGACTTCCCGTTCTGTGGCTTCCCAAAGCCATGGCTAAATGCAGAGAGGCGGCGCTTGCCGGTATTTGAGATTTTCTTTGACTTGCAATTGTCCGGGGATAAAGTTGTTGAAGAGCAAACAGACCCACCACCTGAGGCTGAGCAATGCAAGGAGGAGAATTCCGAGAGCATAGAAATTTAGCGCTGGATTGTCTCCTCGTAGATCCTCAGATCATACAGAAGTGCTTGGGGGATAACTTCTCAGTCTCCATGATCGGGAATGAACTGGCTATGGGCCCATCTTCAAGCATTCTTGATGCATCCATCGCACCCTCCCTCGTCTGGCAATACGAGGAGGGCTTTTTATTGAGCAACACCAGGCCAGGTATTGAGCCGGAATCTGATTCCACTGAGTCTGTGGAGTCGGAATCAGGTTCCAGCTCGTTTGAGTTTGAGTCCGGTATTCTTGGAGGTGATAACCCGGATGCCACTGTCCTGTCCAGGTCGTCTTTTTGTTTTTCCTTTGAGTCTATTGTAACAGAGGAATCAGGCGGACTGGATGTTATTAATGAGAATGGTACAACTATGGCTTCCGAGTACTTTTCTGTGCCTTTAATTTATTGCATTAATCAAGACTTTCAAAATTTTGATGAAAACGACGAGGAAGAAATTCCTCCGGTTTTACAACATTTGATTGATCAAGAGCAGGAGAGGTTTGTAAAATCGTTGGTTGATGAAATCCTCATAATTAATGTTGGTACTGAGAAGGACCCACGGCTGGTCCAGATCGGGTCCACGTTGTCTTCGGAGGAGCGCAAGCGCTTAGTCGCTGTATTAAAAGATTTCAAAGATGTTTTCGTGTGGTCCTACGAAGACATGCCTGGAATCGATCCTGAGATTGTACAGCACCGGATCCCTTTTGACCCAGAGGCCCAACCTATTAAGCAGAAGCTCCGAAGGATCCGCCAGGACTGGACGCTGAAAATCAAAGAAGAGGTCACCAAACAGATTGACGCAGGGTTCCTGCTGGTATCTGAATACCCTACTTGGTTGGCCAATATAGTTCCGGTGCCGACGAAGGACGAAAGAATTCGGGTATGTGTGGACTTCAAGGATTTGAATAAAGCTAGTCCGAAAAATGACTTTCCTCTACGGCATATCGACGAATTAGTGGACTTCACTGCTGGGCATGCGATGCTCTCGTTCATGGATGGGTTTTCAGGCTACAATTAGATTTTGATGGCACTCGAAGACAGGGAGAAGACTGCTTTCACCACCCGGTAGGGAACCTATTGTTATAGGGTGATGCCGTTTGGGCTGAAGAACGCTGGGGCTACATATCAACAGGCGGCTTACATGATATGATCCACAAAGAGGTTGAGGTATACGTAGACAACATAATTGCCAAGTCCAAGGAAGGAGAGGGCCACTACACCGCCTTGCAGAAATTCTTCCAACGGATCAGAGAGTATCAGTTGCGGTTGAATCCTCATAATTGTACATTTGGTGTTACAACAGAGAAAATGCTGGGGTTCTTGATCACATAAAGAGGTATCGAGGTCGATCCTTCCAAAATCAAGGCCATCTTAGAAATGCCACCACCAAGGACTGAAAAGAAGGTGCGAGGCTTTTTGGGTAAAGTGCAATTCATAAGACAGTTTATTGCAAAATTAACCTTAACTTGTGAACCACTGTTTGGTCTCCTAAAGAAAGGGAAGAAGTTCCAATGGGACGACCGATGCCAAGTTGCTTTCGAGCAGATCAAGCAATATTTACAGAACCCACCTGTGTTGTCACCGCTTGAGCCGGGGAAACCGTTGAATATGTACCTATCAGTGACTGAAACGATAATGGGCTGCATGCTTGCACAGGAGTTTGAGGACAAAGTGGAGAACGCTATCTACTACCTGAGCAAGAAAATGCTGGATTACGAGACCCGTCACACTTCGCTGGAGAAGGCTTGTTTGGCCTTGGTATGGGCTACCAGGAAGCTGAGGCACTACCTATTAGCTCACTTTGTAATACTGGTTTTGAGATTAGATCCCATCAAATATCTCTTTGAGAAACCGGCACTTACGGGTAGGCTAGCCCGTTGGTTGCTTCTACTTTCCGAATTTGATCTGAAGTACATGACGCGCAAGTCAGTGAAAGGGAGAGCGGTAGCAGAGTTCCTAGCCGACCACCCAGTTGAAGGGGATGAAGCAGTTGAATATCTATTCCCAGACAAGGCCATTCGGCATGTTGAAGAAGAGACTTGGACGATGTACTTTGACAGAGCGTCAAACCAATACGGGTATGGGATAGGGGTGTTGCTGATAGCACCCGACAATTCTCGCATACCCTTAGCATTCAAACTCCGATTCAAAGTGTCGAAAAATGGGGCAGAGTATGAGGCATGTATTACTGGACTAGAAGCCGCCCTGGAACTAGGGGCAAAAAGGTTGGATGTCATCAGGGACTCGAACCTTGTTGTATCTCAAGCTAAAGGAGATTGGAAAGTTAAAGAAGAAAAGATGAGAATCTATCACCAGACCTTGGACGTTCTGATTCCTCGGTTTGAGAAACTGAATTTCGTTCATTTGTTAAGAGAGAACAACAAGTTCGCTGATTCATTAGCAACTCTATCTTCTATGATAGACATCCCTTTCGGAGTCCGGATGCGTTCGATCATCATTGAACAGAAATTCGTGCCGGGCTACGAGCTGATTGCTGCCATAGATGAGGTACAAGATCAAAACCCCTGGTATTACGACGTCTGGAACTTCTTGGAAAAGGAAGCGTATCCACCAGGAGCAAATGCCAAAGATAAGAGGGTAATTAGAAGAATGGCTGCTCAGTTCATCGTCTGCGGGGGTAATTGTACAAGAGGGGTCATCTCGGGATGCACAAACTGTGTGTTGATGCTGAAGAGTCCAAGTGCCTAATGGAGGCCATCCATGGAGGAGAGTGCAGAGCGCACATAAGTGGGGTGATGCTAGCCCGGAAGATCCTTAGACAGGGTTATTACTGGTCCACCATGGAGGAGGATTGTATTAGTTTTGTTCGGCGATGCCACAAGTGTCAGATCTATGCAAATCGCATGAACATTCTGCCGTTGAAGCTGTACAACATGACTTCACCGTGGCCGTTTTCAGTCTGGGGGATTGATGTAATTGGAGCTGTCACTCCGAAGGGGTCCAATGGGCATGAGTATATTCTGGTAGCGATAGACTACTTTACGACGTGGGTTGAGGCCCAATCTTACACGGTGTTGAAGGCATCGCATGTCGCTAAGTTCATCAGGAACAACATTATCTGTCGCTATAGGGTCCCGAATGAGATTATTTTGGATAATAGTTCCTACTTCAAGAAGGAGGTGATCGACTTGTTGGAGAAGTACAACGTGACTTTTCATAAGTCATCTACATATCAGCCGCAAACCAACGGAGCAGTTGAGGCCGCCAACAAGAACATCAAGCACATTCTGTAGAAGATGGTGGAAACCTACAGGGACTGGCCAAATAAGCTGCCATTTGCTCTTTGGGGCTACCAAACTTCAATTCGAACTTCTACTGGGACAACTTCGTACTCCTTGGTTTGTGGGATGAAGGCTATTCTTCCTATCGAAGTTGAGGTTCCGTCATTACGAGTATTGGCTGAGTGTCAGATAGCTGAGGCAGATTGGCAACAAAGCAGGTTCGAAAAACTCATGCTCTTTGATGAAAGAAAGCTGAAAGCACTGTATCACGTCTAGGGTTATCAACGAAGAATTGCCAGGGCTTTCAACAAGAAGGTTAAGTCCAGGAATTTGAAAGAGGGGGATCTAGTGCTCAAAGACAACCGAGCTCCCATCCACGACCCTAGGGGCAAGTTCAAACCCAATTAGACTGGCCCTTACATCATCAAGTATATCTGGTCGGGTAGAGCTGTCGTTCTGATGGACCTAGATGGCCCAAGTTGAAGAAATACTATCCCTGAGTGGCTCGCTAGGCCGAAAACTCGAAAGGGCGACCTAGACAAAAGTTAGAGCATGAAAAATTTGAAATAATAAAAACTGAGCTCGCAAGGTTGAAAACCCAGAAAGGGCTACCTTGGGAAAAGTTAGAGCGCAAAAGGAGAGGGTTAATACATGAGCGAACCTAAGCCGAACTACAAAAGGCTTGATTCCCATCTTTGGGATACGTAGGCAACTTCATTCTGAAGTCCAGCCATAAACACTTCCAAATCAACTTTGTCCATGTGATCATGTTGGTCATCTTTGTCTATTCTACACTTAAGAGCTCGGTTGTGATCTCCAATGCAGTGCTATTCAGACTAGGGGCAACTTTCCAGTCGCTGGGATCCAGGGTTATACATCTCAGTGATAGATCTCAGGCGTGTTCAGTTTTGATCCATATCCAAAATGGTTTTGAAAAGTTTTAATAAAAGTTGATTTTGCTCAAATTAATCTTTTTACAACTTAGACCATTTTTGGACCAAACGGAAAATTTTCAGTACCCACAACCTTCAATTACATTGATTTCAATACAGAGTTCTCTTACTCTTGAATACAAATTGAAGTTGCTTTTTTATTACATTCATAAAGAAAACTTGAAAGTACTGATTAAAGCAAATAAATTCGTGGCATAGTCAGATGTTCCTGCGCCCCCTCCCAGAGCTTGTGGAAGCCTCTGATGCCAAAGTAGGCCCAACCTGCGCCTCTTCATCAAGCCAGGCTATGCACTCATCAGAAAGGGTGCAACTGAAAGTAGGAGCGGGGGTCAGAAGCTCTCTCGTGCTCCATGCTGTGGCGTACCGAGCTAACTGTGCGCCTCGAACTGGAAATGCGGCAGGGTATTCTATCCCTTCTTCCGAACAAGTCTGATCGTGGCCAAATTGGCTCTGGAATCAGAATGGGAAGTAAAAGACACAGTGTGTCAGGCCAATCAATTGAATGCCCGGCTGGCGAGACATGCTGTAACTCATCGCCGGCAGATTGAGCCAGGGGCAACGCCAAGCAATGTTGACAGCAGACAGACTGCACATCCATTCGCACCACTATCCCTCATCAAGGGCATCGACTAGACATCACCAGAAGAAGTAGCTGCGAGTTGAATATGCTGGGCATGAGTCCACAACCTTCAATTTATACATCAGCCATATCTGGGGAGGGATGAAAAATGAGAGATTAAAGAATAGAGAGGTGTATGTTCAGAGAAAAGTAAGAAGAGGGTTTTGAGAGAAAAACCGAGCCTGAGGGCCGAGTGATGTGAGAAATATATGTAAGATAGGGTGGGAAACATTACCTGCAGCAGTAGTGGACTCCCCGCGAATCTAGTTGTCTCCCAGCGATGGAAAGCATCCAAACCCATCAATGTCTCAGCTAGCGCCATGGCAATACAACTTTTGCCCTCTTTTAAACCTTGGGCAACCTCAATCAAACGGACGCTAGAGCCTCCAAAGCCTGGGGCAAGCAAGAGATGAGACAACATGCACAAGCAAAGCGCATGTCACCGAAAACCCTGCCAGTGATGATCGCCGCGGTCACCGGCATCAGAAAATCGATGAATCAAGCTAGAGATGTCCAACTCTCCGTCGTGAATCAAAGACCGAGCGTCATGGAAAGTGAGCCTGCATATCCGTCCTAAGGCTTGGATGTGGCCGAAGCGGAATTGGGGCAAGATCTTTTCATTGCGCTCGGACTCCATCAAAGCTTGGAAGTCTTCGAAAGTGGGACATATCTCTTGTCCGCCAAAGTTGAAAACGTGCGTAATCGGATTCCAACACCTTGCCACGGCATGGAGGAACGGAAAATGCAGTGGGGTGCGGCTCAGCGTGAATAGTGCATTTATTCTAAAGCCTCGAAAATTTGTCTTTTTCGAGCCATCCAAGTTAGCAATCCAATTTGTGAGATTTTGGACAAGAAATGCCTCCATTTGGTGCAAAAATAATGTTGAAATGGAGAAACTACGAAGCTGGGGCTTTTGTAGAAGATAAGGTGTTGAGTGGAGGACAGGTGTCAACAATCTAGGCACTTTCTACATTTATGGCCGACAGACCATCATTAGTAGCAGATCGGCTAGTGTTGGTGGCCGATGGCCGATGGCCTTCTACTATGGCCGATGGCCTCCTCTTTTGTTCTCTGAGCTGTCCATGCCTTGGGAGTGTTGAGAACTTATGTCTTGTTCCACTTCAAGTGACTTTTTGTGACGATTTTGTGAAGTCGTGCCTGTGTTACTTCAATTTGTTTATTGAGTTGTTGCATTTTTGTTTATCGAGTTGTATTTTGCGTTGTTATTAAGTTCTTGTCTGCTTATCGAGTTGTATTTACATTTGGTTAGCATATCAAGTCCTTGTTTTGCTTATCAAGTTGTTTTGTTCTCTCAGTTGTCAGTTGGTTCACTACTTGATTAAGGCAATGCAATTCGAGTGTGTAATTTTCAAACAATCTCATTTACATGTTGTGTGATGTAATGCGATGCGATGCGATGCGAAGAATACAAATGTAACACTTTTTCAATCAAAAAGCTATTTTTCATTCCATCATGGTTTCTGTTTGCAAAAGTACAAAGTTTTAAAGAAAATAAAACTATTTGAGGCTGTACAATGTGTAAAAAAACTACAGGCAAAAAGAGATATAAAGCAAAAACAAAACATCTAAATCGGCGCCAGTCGCCTCAAGAGGGGGAAGTCCTCCTCGCCCTCTTCCTTGACGAAGGTCCGGAACTACCGCCGTCAACTCCGCTACTAGCATCTGAATCCGAGCCATCTCTAGCCTTGTCTCCATCCTAAGACAACTCTAACTACGGACTCACTGCCTCCTCGTCAGACTCATCATCATCTGGGGCAGGCCTCTGTGAACTACTCCCGGTGTGAGCACGCCCGGCTCTGCTACGGCTGTGCGCTGGAGTCCCGTGTCCCACTCCCCCTGCTACTCAGGGAGGCATTGAAGGTCCCACTGAGGCGCCCACAGTGGCTGGTATCTGGAATGGGGCCTGAAAAGAACAATTTGGCAAATGCATCAGTTATGCTATGCGAAGCTGAGTATGGTATCAAATGCAGTATATGATTACAGTGTATCAATGTTGTGACCAGTATATGAATGCCGTGAGTGGTGAATGATTGCAGTGTATCGGTGCTGTGAGTGGTATGCGAATGTGGTGTATCAAATGTAGCATTGACAATGTGATGCATCAAATCAGTATGGAGCAGATTATAGAGGATTTTGGGACGGGAGTTGAAAGAACTTACTGGAATACCGTAAATATTGAGCAGGTCCATGCTCCTCTGCAGCATCCCCATCACCGAAGCCGACAACTCCAGAGCCTGTCCAGTGTACTCTATGGAAGCCTACAAAAGTGTTGAGGTAATGAAAAATCTACGGGATATCAACTGAAATGAAATGAATGTATAGAATGTAAAGTATAGCATATACCAACGTCGAGCCTTGAACTCCGACGAGCTCATGATCAGCTAGGGGAGAAGTGATGGGAATCTAATATGTCTCTCCAGCCTGTCCTCAGCATGTCATAGTAGTGGGCAGGTCTGGCCACTCCGCCCTCTGTCCCCTCCGGGAACCCCTCCTACCATGGGCCTGGGTCGCCCTCGATCCTCCCACCCCTCCTGCTGTGGCTGCAGGTCTCTCTCTCTCTCACCTAGGCGGGCACTGGCCAGAGGCTACATGAGATGTGTCTGGATGAAGACGGTATAGTCGCCATCATCTCTGAAAAAGTCGGCATCCCAACCGATCGTGAAATCGACCATCTCCTGCGGGGTTTACCTCTCTGTCTGCCTCATGTGCAAAGGAGGTGGCACCGGAACCACTGGCTCGGGTAAACCAAGGCTCTGACGTAGGAAGCGCTCACCCAAGTACCACGCCCGACAGATCGGACCCTCAAGAAAAACCCGAAATCGAGAAGTCTCCCGAGCGCCCATATACCGGCCTCTAACTGCGTCAGGCAGCACTACCTAGGGCTGCCAAGTGATCTGTAAATGGCAGGATATACAGGTTGTTATCTGCTATTGAAAATACAATATAAAGCAAAGCACAAATGAACTGTAAGGTATGAAATACCTCCGCTGCGGCTATAGTGTCAAAGTATCGACGGAAGAATGTGAAAGACTCTCGCGGCCTCCGCTCGTATCGCACATCGTACCTATGTGAATATGGGACCGTGGGGGGCGTCTCTACATCCGGCACTGGGGCAAGCCTCGGGAAGTAGGCATATACCCACGACTACAGAATGTGAAAGAGTAATGATGAGTATGTTTATCAGTAAAGTAGTATACAGATAAAGCAAAAATCAGAGAATGATGTGCAGTGTCTTGTGCAATGTGTGCAGTGTACAACTAGTGTAAAGCAGATTGCGTCTATGCAGTGTGCGTGGTGTACAAATAATGTAAAGCAGAACTGTAAAGCAAAAGGGAAAGATGTACCTCCCAGGCTCGCCAGTAGCCTCCTAGCAGGTGCCCACTTCGGCGAGATGAGGAACTCACATATCCGTACAGTGTGGCCAGGCCTACGCCACCCCAGTCATAGCACCGGATGTGAGTCACGTCTACCAATGCGCTCAGCAGGTAGAGGCCAACGGTGTTCGCCCGATCGGCGAATAGAGTAGTACCCAACAAGAACATGAAGAACCCCCGGGCGTAGTGCTCGACCTCCTCACGGGTCGTTGGCGTCTCCCCCCTGAACTGCTCGGCAAACCATGAATATCTCACGAACCCTAGTCGAGAGAGAGGTGGCGAGTCCCCAACAAGTAGATCTGAGCGGTATCCCACTCACCCATATCAACGTCGAAAGGGATTGGATCACCCCCTACTCCAATGTCGGTGAGCATAGAGAAGTTGAAGGGAGTCATCGTCATCTCCCCTATTGTAGAGAGGTGGAGGGAATCGGTGGTGTCCCACCACCTCTCCACTAAGGCACCTAGAAGAGGCCGACTCGCAGTGAAGCGCGAGAGTCCCATGTAGAATATGCCAAAACCGGCCTCGTCGACGATGTGACGAACCTCATCGGGTAACTCCATATACCAATCTCGTGCAATGGTGTTCCCGTAACCCCGGAAGGCATGAGAATCTCCTTGTGTTCAAGACAAACAAATGTGAAGCAATGTCAAGAACACAGTGTATGCATATGCTCAGAATTGATAGAAATGCAGTGAATGTATGAGTTCAAATTGTCAGAAATACAGTGTATGATTATGCTTAGAATGAACTAAGCATGTGATATACAAATGTGTTTGGGTCAATCAAATGAAGAGTGATGTTGGCTATCCAAGACGTATGACCTACATTGCAGAAAGTAAAGAGGAAGAGTACACCTCAGCGGTGAAATAGGATAAATGCGACTCCGGCTCGCGTAGCAGGAGGTCCTCCGAAGCACCTTGCGCGAAGCTCCTGAACTAGCGAATACTATCGGGAGGCAATACGTGTATGTTAGGGTGATAAGATGTTGGGTCGAAAGGCCGAATGCTGAACGGCAAAAGCTCGAACTCAGGATCCATCTCCATCCCTGGAGGAGCTCCACCCTGTGGAATATCATCCGCCATCTCAAGAAGAGTGAGAAAATGGTTGAGGGTATGAAAAATGGGCAAGAATGCCAAAAGTCAACCAAAAGTCAACTCTGAGGGGTGAAATTGGAAAAAAATGTCAAGGCTCGGAAGAAGGCATAGAAACCAAGGGTAACTCGGGGGAAACAAACCCCAAGTGATGGAAATCAAGAAAGAAGCACCGAAGGCACTTTTCAATCGGTTCAAAGTGTGTAAAACAACGAGGGTTTCACGAATCAAATGTTTTTGGGATGTTGGAAAATGCGTTTGAAGCACGGATCTAAGGGGGAAAGTGATCTAGAGCAAGAGGAGAAAGGTTTTCGGCTTTGAAGAAGTGAAAGAATAGGGTTTGGAACCCTATACTTAAAGACCCGAGGCAAATGGACAAAACTGCCCCGAATTTGCCACTTTTGGCCGATCGGCCAAATTGTTGGCCGACCAGCCACTTTGTTGGCCGATTAGCTTGTTTGGTGGTCGATGGTTCCCTCTTGTGGCCGATGGACCTCCAATGCCCTTGTTTGGGGTTTTTCTGTTGATTTGTACCCTCGTCTCTCAAGGAAGTTCAAGAAAATACACTTTTGAAGCTTAAGCAACCTTTGTGATGATCTCGAATCGTGTCTTCTGTGTGCAGCACTCGATATGCACAAGATGTATCCTTTTTCGTATCCTTTTGCATATTGCTAGATTCGAAAATTATCTTTGAATGTGTGGCTTTATAGTGTTCTTGTCATATTCACGAGATTTGCATTTGTTATATGCCTCTTTCACTTTTGCATCGGACATACATCATCGTGTTCGCATAACATGTGCGCGTTGTGTCAAATAGGTATTCGTGTTTACATTGCATAGAGTGTACATTGCATGGAACATGTTTTAGCCTTGCTTGCATAGAATGTGCACTTCTCACCCTGTCATGAAATGCGCGTCTTAATGTTGCATGGAGCATACATTTCTTATACTTGCATTGTTATGCATACTTTACTTACGTTGTCACGCACGTTACTTGTATTGTTATGCATTTCTTTACTTGCGTTGTCACGCACGTTACTTGCATTGTTATGCACACTTTACTTGCGTTGTCACACGCGTTACTTGCATTGTTATGCACTTCTTTACTTGCGTTGTCACGCACGTTACTTGCATTGTTATGCACACTTTACTTGCATTGTCACGCACGTTACTTGCATACTTGCATTGTTATGCACACTTTACTTGCATTGTCACGCACGTTACTTGCATTGTTATGCACACTTTACTCGCATTGTTATGCACTTTACTCGCATTGTTATGCACCATTTTAGTTGCATTGTCATGCACATTTCAGTTGCGTTGTCACGCACATTTCAGTTGCATTGTTATGCACACTTTACTTGTGTTGTCACGCACGTTACTTGTATTGTTATGCACCATTTCAGTTGCATTGTTATGCACATTTCAGTTGTGTTGTCACACACATTTCAGTTGCATTGTTATGCACACTTTACTTGCGTTGTCACGCACGTTACTTGTATTATTATGCACACTCTACTTGCGTTGTCACGCACATTTCAGTTGCATTGTTATGCACATTTCAGTGGCGTTGTCACGCACATTTCAGTTGCATTGTTATGCACACTTTACTTGCGTTGTCACGCACGTTACTTGCATTGTTATGCACACTCTACTTGCGTTGTCACGCACATTTCAGTTGCATTATTATGCACATTTCAGTGGCGTTGTCACGCACATTTCAGTTGCATTGTTATGCACACTTTACTTGCGTTGTCACGCACGTTACTTGCATTGTTATACACATTTCACTTGCGTTGTCACGCGCGTTCTAGTTGCATTGTTATGCACCTCTTCACTTGCATCGTTATGCACGTTCGACCTACATTGTTATGCGCTCGTTTCGCTTGCATTGTCATGTAACCTTTTCACTTGAATTGTTATACGCGTTCTACCTACATCTGTTTTTACTATATTATATCTGTCAAAATTTCTTCTTATGCAGGCACGATATTGTATGTACGGTTCATTTGAAGCTGGCACAACTAAACAATGTTGTATGTATAGATTAGTCAGAGGAACTCCGGGTGAGATCATTCATGTTCCCTCGAACTCTCTTGGCTACCTTTCTCCTCCCGCGTTTGACACGCGTTTGGATGCCCTTCTCCTCTCGTGTTTGACATGCGTTAGGACGTACATTTCCCTCTCCCGTGTGCGATACGCTGAGAGTTGTTGTGTTTAAGACTTTGGGTACTCCCGATAGTTGCTTTTAGCCTTCTCTGTGTGAGACGCAGTGAGAATTGTATAATTTTTTTACATCCTTTCTACATGAGTTGTACTTTGGTTCGTGCTTATTTGCTTGTGCACGAGTTTGCTGTAGCACTTCTTTGCCTAGCACTTGCATTCAAATGTTTCATTACAGCTTTCTTTGCATGATCATAAGTTATGTTCTGCATTGTGCATGTCATTTGCATTTTGCCCTAGCCTGTGGGAGCACCTCTTTGTTATCTTGTATGTTTGTCTAAGTCTTCGGCCTTGTCAAAAATAGGTTGTCTCTGGGCTTTGACATTCACTCCCATCATTTCTTGACTTCCGAGTTCTATCAAAGAGGGGCAACTGCAGACACCCCATTTTTGACCGTCTTCAAGACTTGGATGTCATCGTTTGAACACTCAATGATCGTCCATGCTCGTGTTCATTTTGAGTTTCTGAAGGTCTCGGTTGCGCGCCTTGCCTTGAAGCCTCTCAACCTATCTATTTTGTGCTTGGTTGGGGACCAAAAGCTTGTGGCTTTGTTTCTGAGGGAAGAGGGTGGCTTTTTGGCCAACCCTACAACCCATCAGCCATTCCTTCTTTCCATCGGCCATCAGTGGTGGCCGGTCGGCATCACAGATGGCCGATCGGCACCTTTATTGGCCGGTCGGCCATGTTTACTGGCCGAGGCCTTTTTATTTGCTTTTGCAGATATTTTATTGCCAGCTGTAACAGCTAGTGAGCATAGAACTCATCCTCCATACACGTATATGGAGGGATTGTAACAAGCCTCAAGCTTGTTCAACAAGCTTGAGACTTGGATTTCTATAAAAAGGGAGGTCCCTCTCCCTCTCCAGAGGTTTTGAAAATTTGAGATACAAAACATATATCTCTTTATATTTCTCCCTCTCTCTCTATATTTGCACTTGTTTGTGCTCAAAAGTGTCATTTCTTCACACTTTTGTGCTAAAGCACCTAGTGAAACACCTTCACTGCTAAGTTGAGGTTCTTGGAGGTTGCATTTGGGTGGTTTAAGCTTGGTTTTTGCCTCTGAAGTTGCTGTTCTAAAGAGGTTCTTCAAGGGTGAGTCTCTTATCTCTTTAAAGCATTGTTTTCATAGCTTATTTGGTCCTATTTGCATGCTTCTTTTGGCTTAACTTTCAACTGTAAAAAGCTTCTTTTTTAAGTATTAAAAGTGTTTGTTTGAGGCCTCTTTGATGTTGGGGGTGGTGTATCCCCTTTTGTGCCTTATTTAGCCTTCTTTTGAGCCATCTCTTTTAGGCTTTTGGATCACCTTTGTTTGGCCTCTTCACCTTGAATTCAGAGGAATTTCATTGGTGGAAAGTGTGTTTTGAGGCCTCAAATAGGAGAGGGTTGTCCCCCCTCCTCTTCTCTTGTTTGCTTGTGTTAATGGCTCATCAAAGTAGCATATCTTTCAAGCATGTTTTGGCTCTATCTCATCATGTCTTAGGCCTTATTTTAACATGACATAGCTCTGTTTTGGCTTGGTTTGATTACCTCTTGCATGCTCCTTGCACTTGTAGTGCAATCCTCCTCATAGCCTTAACATGCATCATGCTTTGAACCATCATTCTAGCATGTTTTTGGCTCCACTCCAACAAGCTTTTATTCATGTTTTGCTATACTTAAGCTCTGTTTTAAGTGTTTTTGGTCTTGCATGCCTTGCTTTATATAGCTGTAGTGCAATCTTGTTCACCAGCTTTGAGTTTCCAAGTCACTAGCATGCATTGCTTGGGCTATTTGCATGATTTAGCATCATTTGGTATGTGATTCCAGTGTGTGTAGTGTGGTCATGTCTTCACATCTTTCACTCTTTCAATGCTTTGGAGGATTGGTGCTTTATGCCTTAAACATGAGCCAATATGCATGCCATCTTGCCTAAGCTTTTGGGCTATCGTTTCAGTGTGTTTTGGATGTTATTTTGCCATAATACAACTCTGATTTTTGTGGGTGAAGTCATTTCATGCTTGGTTTTGGTAGGTGTAGTGTAATCCTCCTCATTGGCCTTGTATGCCCCATGCTTTATGCCTCTAATTCTAGCACATGTTGGCTATATTTAAGCATGTTTCTAGCATTGTTTTGACTTGTCTTGGGACTGTTTTGAATCATCTTAGCTCTTTGGGATTTGATTGATATGGCCATGGTGCATGTAATAACTCGACCCTTGTACATGTTTTCTGGTATGCTTTCAGTCCCTTACTCTGTGCATTTATGTGCTTAATGTAAAATTCTATGTGAAATTAAGTTAAATTCAGTGAATCTTAGGATTATAGATTCATATCTGTCTAATAAGAGAAATATCTGTTGCAATTGTGACGTTCGGATCAGAAATTGAAAGCCTTAGAGGCTTGATAATCCGAAATTGACTTTATATTTGAGATCAGCATGATTTTTAGATCATAATATGATTTTCTGTAAAAATCTGATTTGGAATGATTAAACTGATTGATTCTTGTCTTTATTCACCTTTTGTATATATCTATGTTTCTTTAAATATTTGACTTGGAAGCCCTTACACAAATATCTTCTGAGAGAGAGAGAAGTTGAGAGAAAGAGTAAAGAGGTAAGAAGTTCATCAAGGAAGGAGGAGATTGGGAAATCTGAGAGGGTTTGTGGATAATTGAGTTCAAGGTAAGTTTAATCTATCTACAATAACCCCTTATTTGGACTTGAATAAGGTTCTCTTTGTATATATATATGGCTAGGGTTTGTAATTGAATTAATGGTAAGGATGTTGTATCATTTTGACCATTTGAGTTAAATTGAGCTTTGTGGAGATAAATTACCTTCTATTCCTTCATTTTACATGCTTGATCTTGTTTATGTATTTAGATGTTTGATCTTGTTGAATTCATGGAAGTTAATATTTTGATTTTGGAATCAAAACAAGTTGATGCAACTGAGCTTGAATTACCCTTGAAATATGTTGGTTTATCATGTTTTAAAGAAATATTACATGAGATCTTGGTTTGAATTTGAGTTGCAAACTCACACTTTGATGAATTTTCGGACTATCTGATTTTGTCCAGACCGCACGAGCGGCCACGGGCATCGCACGAGCGGAACATGAAGAAAAAAAGAGGTTTTCATTCTGCTCTTTGTGTGCTCGAGCGGTCGGTTTTTCCGCTCGAGCGGATTTGGGCCGCACAAGCGGTCGGTTTTTTCGCACGAGTGGCCCAATTGGGCGCACGTACAGCCAACCCTATTTCAGCTTATGCCTAGTGACTTTGAATAAGCATATCTTTTGCATCCAAAGTTCGTTTTGAGTGATTCTTAAGCCTAAGATCAAGCCCCGGAAGTTTAGTTTCCAATGGTGGTGGTCTCACTCCTAAATTCTAAGTACAAAAATAGTTATGCCCAAATTAGTGACGATTGTTCACTTTCTATTTACCGGCTTTGTACCATTTCTTCGTCTGAACCTTTTTCCTATCGATTCCTCCTATCTTCTGAGTCATAGATTATAACTTATTAAGGAATAATGGGCTTGGGACCACCATGCCTAAGTGATTAATTGATCAAAGAGAATAAGTAAAGGATCGGTTATAATCTCATATTATGTGTTGTGCACTGTGTTTGTAGGTCGAGACGAGGACATCGCCCCATTACTACCGGAAGCCAATCACTGTGAGTAATAGTACTGTAGTAGTACGTTTTACTTACTGTTAATAGTTAATATTAACGTTCTGTTACCTGCAAGTTAACTTTATTGATTCATGGTGAACGAATAGAGCATATGTGCATTATGAAACAATGATTTCTTTACGTATCTGGAATCATTCTGCTTTGCCAATGATGGGCCCGAGGCCGTTAGAATGTGAATTGTTCTGTCCTTATTAAGCGTACTGTAATGAAACATGTGCCTTCTATTAATAGCTATTATTACTATTCTGTTATACGCAAGACAACTATGTCGACTTGTAATAAACCATAGGAAATTTATGTGCACTATTGTGTGATGGTATTCTTATGAATCTGGGACTATTCTGTTTTGCTAATACTGGGCCGAAGGCCATTCTGTATTATCTGTGGGCCAGAGGCCAATCTGTTGATATCTGGTCCAGAGGCCAATTTTTTATTATCTGGGCCAGAGGCCAATCTGTTAATATCTGGGCCCAAGGCCAATCTGTTAATATCTAGGCCTGAGGCCAATCTGTTAGATCTATTGGGCTTGAGGTGGTTCTGCATGATACTGGCTTCAAGCTGCTTTGTATGAAAATTGGGTCCAAATTCTGAAAATGTTTACAGGATGAGATTAATCATATGACCTCTGCACTTATATACATTATAAATATTACAATTCAAGTTATTCATTGAATTCTTTAGGTACTATTATTCACTGAGCCTTGCTCACTCTATTTTATGTCTGTCTCTGTAGAAACCGACTCGGAGGTCAGTCTTAGCTCAGCTTCGGTTGCTTCATTTTGTCAACTTCACCGTGTCCAAGCAGTTGGTGAAGTCTTTGCGTTCTGTGGAGTTCATTTCACAACCCTTAGCTTTGGTTACCAATCTTTTGTCTAATGTGTTTAAGCATATATAACTTTCCCTACCAATATTTTTGCTACGCCCCACGTGCAGGGCTGGATCGGTATATATATATTTATATGTGTATATGTGAATATCTGTTTCATGTGTGTCTGTTTATTCTTTGTTGGAACTGTTGTTGGTACATTTTCAATCCTGGTGTAGACACCCCATTTTTTACCGACCTTAAGACTCAGACATCATCGATTGAGTGCTCGGTGGTTGCGCATGTTGTGCTCGTTCTGAGGTTACGGAGTGTCAGCTGAGAGCCTTGCCTCTGGACTTCAGGACTCTTTTGTGCTTTGCCTCGGTTTGGGAACCAGGTTCTGTTTTCTCTTCCCGAAGGGAGGGAGAGGTCTCATAGACCATCTCGTAGTGGCCATAGGCTACTTTTCGTGGTCGTAGACCACTGTTCCCGTTTGGAGACCAGTTTCTAGTTTTCGGAGCCGTCGGCCGTGCGCCTTGGTTCGGGACCGCTTAACTTTCTCCGTTTGCTCCGATTTTTGGCACACACCTTGTTTCCTCTCTCTAGAGGGACACTGTGGCCTGGGAGACCACCTTCGTGGTTGCACGCCACTTTCGATGCTTAACAGCCTATTTTCGAGGCACCCGGCTGTACGTTTTGACCCCCGAACTCTCGTTTTGCATCCGTCTTGGTTCATTTTTGGCATAGACCTTGTTTTCATTGTTTAAAAGGTGGTACAAGGGTGGGAGACCACCTTTTCTCTTGGAGACCACCTTTTTTCCCGCCGGCCAATTTTCTTGACAGGAAGCTGGTCTCTTTGGTTTTTGAGCCACATTTGCTGGTCTCCCACCACACCATTAGCTTGCATTCAATTGGGAGATCACCAAATGGGGCTGCCGACCACTTGACCCTTTTGAACTGGTCGGCCGACCACCTGAACTGGTCGGCCTGCCTCTCTCAGTCTTGTCTCTGTGAGTTGTTACCAGCTGTGCCAGCTGGAAGGCACAGAATAGATCCTCCATACAAGCTTGTTTTTTAGCTTCTTTGAGAAGCTTTGGACCCTCTTGGCTATAAAGGAGGGCCTCTCCCTCCTTTGTGAAGGTTCAGAATTTCCCTAAGGTATACACATATACCTCCCTCTCTATATCTCTATTTTGGCTCCAAAAGTGCATAGTTCTTGGCCTTTTTACACTACACCTCCTAGCCTAACACTTCCACCATCAACCTAAGCTCCTTGGAGGTCATTCTCAGAGGTTAAAGGTTTAACTTTGGTCCAGAGGTGTGCTGTTTTGCTGAAGCTACAAGGGTAACACACTATTCTCTTTTAAGCTTTATTTTGCTTCATCTTTTAGCTATACTTGAAAGAATATTTGAGCTTTGGTGTAAACTAAAAAAAGTCTTATTTTGAGGCCCTTAACATGTTTGTTTAAGATCATTTTTCTGTTGGGGGTCATCTACCCCCTTGCATGCTTCATTTTGCCTTGTTTTGAGCCATGCCTTAGAGCATTTGTGTTGGCCTTTGTTTGGACTTTTAGCCATTGAAATCTAGTGGATTTTCAGTGGCTAACATGCTAGTTTGAGTACCAAAATCAGAGAGGGGTGACCCTTTCTCTCCTTACTTTGTTTTCTAGCATTTTTGGCCTTACAAAGGAGCCCTTATTTGCATGCTTCCAAGCCATGTTTCAGGCCATTTTTTTATGAGTTTTAGGACCTGCATAGACTCTTTCCAGAGCTTTTTTTGCCATATTGGATGTCCATCTTGCATGTGTAGAATAACCCTCTTCATAGCATATCAAAGGAGCATCTCATTCTTGCATGCATTAACCATGTTTCAGTGGGTTTTTGGACTTTATTTGGCATGTCATATCTCTGAATTTTGCTGGTTTAGTGGCCTCTTGATTGCCTCACATGCTTGTAGTGCAAATCCTCTTTACTAGCTTACATTGCATGCTATTTTGGCCTTTGATTCTAGCACTTTTTGGCCATGCCTTAAACTGATTTTGTACATGTTTTGGACTGCCTTAGCTCTGTTTTTAGGCCTCATGGTTGAATGATGTTTGCTATGCATGGTTGTAGTGCAATACCCTTACCTAGCTTTGAGTTTTGAAGCCTATTGCATGCTTATATTGAGGTGTTTGCATGTTTTGGGGTCATTGTGCATGGTATTTTAGAGCATGTAAGGTTGCCATGTTCCCATGTTTTCCACTCCTTATATGCATTTGAGGGTTGTGCTTGTATGCCTCATTTATGGACCATTGCATGAGCTTCATTTCTGTGCCTTTTGAGCCACCATTTTAGTCCATTTTTCTACTGTTTTGGGCCTGCATAGGGAATTTTTGGGGGTGATTTGGTCATTTGTGCATCGCTTTGCATACCTCTAGTGTAATGCACTTCACTAATTTCAGTACTTGAGTCATCCAAAATGCATCGGGTAAGTTGTTTGCATGATTTGAGACCATCTTGCATGTCATTTCAGAGCTGGAAAATATGTGATTGTATGCCATATTTCATGCTTACCATGCTTTGGTGGAGTTGCACTTTGTGCCTTAGGTTTGGTCCCTTGCATTTGTGCATGTTTGCATATGTGTTGTTGCTTTATTTTCATCATATATGGCCACTAATTTGAGTGTGGCTGAGGCCCATTCATTTTAGTTTAAGTCCATCTTGCATTATGTATGCCATATCCATGTTGTCGCATGCTTGATCGTCGCATTGTGTATGCCTTGTTCGTGTCTTCGTGCATGTCCATCTTCGTATATGCATTGCGTATGCCATATAGTCCATGTGCATTGAGTATGTGTAGACACCCCATTTTTGACCGCCCTCAAGACTTGGGCATTACTGATGGTTTGCTCGGTGTTGAGAGATGTGCAGGCCAAAGATTCAATTCCTTCGGCAAGGAGAGAGGCAAACCCTTCAAAATACTTTGTTTAGGGGTTTGGAGTTGAAAAAAAGAGGAGAGGAGGGGAGAAAATAGGTTGGAGAAGAAGTTCGCCACGAATCCGGGTAGAAGAAAGTCGAGCGGCCCTCGCTGAATCAGGCTTATTCAATTGCATACTTGGAGTTAAGCTATGAGGCCATAACCATTGGAAAGAAGACTTCCGGGGCTTCATTTTCCACTCAAGAATCTCCCAAAGCCAAGTCCGGGTGGAGGAGATATGATTGGTTGAAGCTGGGCATCATCCCGTTTGGATCGAGTCTGCGCGGCTTCACCAAAAAGGGCATAACTTTTTCCACAGAAGGAATTTTAATGCAAGGTTTACGCCATTGGAAAGCTAACTTCCGGGGCTTCAATTTTCATACCCACCGGCCTTTTTTTGACCAAGGAATCACCTATCGGCACTCTATTTAGCCGACCGGCAGAAAATAGTGCCGACCGGCACTTTATTTTGGCCGATGATCAAATTTTCTGGCCGACCTGACCCCTTTGACCCTCCCAAGCCTGGTGCATGCCAGCTGTGCCAGCTGGGATGCACAGAACCAGCTCCACGTGCATACATGTGCCTATTTTGCACCCATTTGAACCTTTAAACCCCTCCTTTCCTTCTAGAACCTTGAACCCTTTGGCCAAGCTTCTTGGGGAAGCTTGGCCAGCTGCTTTAGCTTCTCCAAGAAGCCTTGCACCCCCTTGGTCCCTTGACCCCTTTCCTCTTGCTTAGCCATTAAGCTTAGAGCCTTTGGTTGCCTATATAAGCAAGCCTTCTCTCCCTTTGATTAGGGTTAGAGATTTTGAGCAAGAAAACCAGAAGATATACTGATATATCTGATATATACACATATATCCCACCTCCCTCTCTATATCTATCTTATCCAAGCTTCCAAACACCTTAGTTCTTGCATCATTTGCCCTACAATACCTAGCACAACACCTCCATCATCCATTCCAGCACATTGGAGGTCATTTGCAGAGGTTAGGAGCTCAGAAACTTGGACCAAGGGGTGCTGGTTTGCTGCTCTTCAAGGGTAAGCATCCATTTCCCTTAAACTTGCATTTTTTAGCTTCATTGTTTAGCCCTATTTTCATGTATTTTTTAGCTTCGATGTAAACTACAAAGAGGCTTATTTTGAGCCCTTATTCAACATTGAAGAAGGGCTCAACATTGTTTGGGAACCCCATGTATGACTTGCTTCATTACCCCTCTTTGGTCCCCCTTTTTTTCATGTCTTCTTTAGCCTACCATGCTTCTGTTTTTGGGCCTTCGACAGGCCTGAAAAGTGTCTTATTTTTCCCCCCTCTACATGTCTCATGAAGGGTCTTTGGCTGTTTGGTGCACCCTTTTGGTACTTCATGTTATACCCCTTTGTGGGCCTTAATCTTGCATTGCATTTTGAGCATGTTTGTATATTGATTTGGGGCTTGTCATCTACTGTGGGTAGTCATATTTTTGGTCTCTCATCAGTATTGTAGAAGGGTATTTTTCAGTTTGGTGCATGCTTAGCATACCTACCATGTGATGCCTTGTAATTGCCTTAATATGCCTTAGGTTGTTAGCCTTTGTTCGAGCATGTTTTAGGCTTAGATTTGTGAAGCTTTTGTGCTTATTTTTCCATGCTTTAGGTCTGTCTTAAGTTTTTTGAGTCGATCCTAGCATGCATTATATAGCCTCTTTGCATTTTGTGGCTTGTATGCTTCAAGTATGTGGATGTGTGAGCATTGTTGCATGCTTTGTTGATTTATTTAGTTGGTTTGGAACCTCCTATAACATGATTTCAGAGCTTACGTTGCATGCTATACGTCCATACTTAGCCTCTTTAAGTGTGCTTAAGAGTTGCCTTGTTTATGCCTTGGGTTTGGACCATAACGCTTGCATGTGTGTGTGTGTGTTTAGTCTCCATTTCTAGGCACTTTGGCCACTGATTTTAGGCCAATTAGGAGTAGCCCAATTCATGTCTAAGTCCATTCTCCATTTGATTCGCATGCTTGCCTTGTATGCTTACTTGCATGTTTGCATTGTATTGCCATATTGCATACTAGTTGACATGCTTAGGACTTCATTGCATTGACATGCATGCTAAGCCTCTTGACCAAGTCATGATAGAGGTTTGGCAACCCTTATTTGTTTGTTTGCATTGCATGCATTTGAAATCAAAGTTGCCTTCTTGGTTCTTTGGGCCATCATGCATGGAAATGCGTGATTGGTGGTCCGAGAACCGAGGCACATCTTCCTTTGAGTCAAAAACATGATAAGGAGTGTGTTTGGTGCATACATGCTTTGAATTACATTGCCATGCATAGATTTCCCCTCTGCTGCTGTGAGTTGCGGTGGTTCTTGGCAGTATTCAACCGGCGATCAAGACTAATGCCGATGGCTTCTTTTTGTGCCGGTGGCCTCCTCCTTCAGCCGGTGGTGTCCTACCCCAGCCGGTGGTGATCCCCAGTGTCCTGAGAGGCACTCCTGGGACTTTGGCAATTTTCTGAGGAGGAGAGCTGAGGAAACAGAGGCAATCCGTGCATGGCAGTACGGTTCCGAGCCAGTCCCGAGCGCATGCTGCATTTGGCCCTCATCCCGAGGCGGTTTACTGTTTAATTAGATTAATTAATTTATCTGATTAATTTAGTTAATTTGTAATAATTAATTAGCTTGCGTAGTTAATTAAATTGTATATTCTTTCGGTCCCTCCGAGTGAGGGTGTATCTGTAATAAGTGTGGGTGAGTGCGGTGTATGTCTTCCAACCCCCACTTCTTTCTTCCCTTTTTTTTACCTGCTTATGATGGTAGATTAAGGCATATTTATTTTAGCATACCTTATGCAACGCATGCGTGCATCCATGCATTTGTTTACATGCACTGGGCTCGGTACATCATACAAACTGCATTGTATTTCAAATTTCCAAATTGAATATGTGTTATTTGTAGCATTCCATATGCCATGTTTAGGGTTAGCCGAGCCTACTCTAAATTGCATCCTTGCTTGTGTTGCATTAGCCACTTAACATGAACTAGGACATGCATGTTTGCTAACTAGTTTATTGTTTTGTACGAGTCTGATGTAAGTATTTTACGCTTTAGCATACCACATGTGTGTGAATGTTGCCATGACAGTATGCTTACCATGCGGCTAAATGCTTATGTGAGATAAACTGTTTGAATGCCTGTGGGTGGAGGTTGGATTGCTTGAGTTGGAATAACTCGTTGAAATCCGTATTTTAGCCTACTTACGAGTAGCAATTTCAAACTGTTTTCGAAACGAACGGATATGCAATGTTTATTTTCAAATTAGGCAATCTAGTCTATACTTGTTTGCTGTGCGCATAACATAGTAATTCTAGGCTAATAACTGAAATAAGAACGCATAAAGTTTTCAAAACCGGATATCATGGTTAGTAGAGGCCGGTCTTCGGACCGGGCGAAAGGGGGTGCTCATAGCTAACCTTCCCCGATCGTACCCAAGCTCCCGAGCCAAGACCACTTTGGTGATGATTTGACACGCATGGCCTAAGACCAAGTCAGGGTTTCCTAAATTTCCCATTTTAAAATATTTAGGTGGCGACTCTGTAATCTAGCAAAGCAGTCCATGTTTGGCACTACTTTTCAAAATCTGTTTTTCTTCAAAACGATTTGCCGGATTTGGACTCTTTGGTTCAGATTTAGAACCGCAACACACAAAAGGGAGTCCGAACTGTAGCGAGGTCCCCCCGTGGACGTGTTGCAATATGCCATTCTTAGTTCATAGCATTGTGTATGCTAGTTGCATGTTTGCATATCATCCCTCGTATGCTAGCACGATTAGGTTGCATTTGCGTTTAGGGTTGCATGCTAGTCGTATTGTGTGTGCCATGTATATTGCATTGTGTTTGGAATAGGGTTTAGTCCAAACACAGGAAACAAGAGACGTTTTGTACTCCCAGTGACGAAACGTGCCTCAATTCTCGGTCGTCGACACTCCGGATCACCCATGATGGAGTTTAGGCCTTGTTATGTTTATAGGTGCATTCATTTTACATCGAGTCGTGCAATCCGACTCCTCAGCCATCATGCATCGAGATGCGAGATTGGTGGCACGAGGATCAATGACTACACTCCCTGGAGCCTGTGCAATGATGGGAAGAGTGGTCATGTACACATATGTTGAAAATACTTTGCCATGCCCCTTTCTCGCTCTCTGTTGCAGCAAACCGAAAACCAGCAACAAAAACTAGTCAGCAGCCTTCTGGAGCTTTGTACAGTGTTCTGGGACCAGTTGCAAACAAAGGCAAATCGGGGCATCGCGATGGATTTCCTGACAAGGCGACTTGAGCATGCATGCATCCCTATCATTCGGAACAGAGCTGAGGCAGTCCATTTTGTTTAATTTGCATGCTAGTTTCCTTACTTACTTAGTTAATTCGTTAATTAATTAATGTTGTATAATAATTAGTTTAATTAGCTTAGATTAGCTAGTTTATTCTGTACTATTCATTCGGACCCTCCGAGGAGGGCAATGTTGTAATAAGTGTGCGTGTGTGTGTGATGCATGCCTTCTAACCCCACGTCTTTCTCCTTTTTATTTACCAGCTTATGATGGTTAGTTTAGGGCATGTTTCAATTAGCATACTTATGCTCCCATGTCTGCATCCATTTATCTGTCTTGCATGCACCGAGCTCGGCGCATCATACTAACTGCATTGTATTTCAATTTCGAGTTGAATACGTATATCAGTTATTGCATTTCATATGCCATTTTAGAATAGCCGAGCCTATCTTAGTTGCATTTTTACATATGTTGCATCAGGCATTTCAGCATAGTTAGGATTCATGCAAGATTTCTAATTAGCTTCTTTCTTTGGCTTGGAGTACTCGGTAAGTATTTATGCTTTAGCATCCTTGCATGCGTGTAAGTGACTGCCATGATAGCATGCTTACGATGAGGCTATTTGCTTATGTGATATAACTACCTAAATGCCTGTGGGTGAAGGTTGGGTTGCTTGAATTGGAATAGTTCGTCGAAACCCGTGTTTTAGCCTACTTGCGAGTAGCAAATTTCAATCCATTTTCAAAACAAATGGATATGCGATATTTTGTTCCAACTTAGGTAATCTAGTCTATACTTGTATGTTGTGTGCATCACATAGTAATTCTAGGCTAATAACCGGAATAACAGCACATAATGTTTTCAAAACTTGATATCATGGTTAGTAGAGGTCGGTCTTTGATCAGGCGAGCAGGGGTGCTCACGAAGTGACTTTCCCCAATCATACCCAAGTTCCCTAGCTGAGGCAACTTTGGTGATGACGGACACGTGGCCTTAGGCACGAGTCAGGGTTTCCTAAATTCGCCCAAAATAAAATATTTAGATGGCGACTCTGTATCTGGCAAAGCAGTCCATGTTTGACACTTCTTTCTAAAATCAGTTTTTCAAAACGATTTGTTGGATTTGAACTCTTTGGTGATTTATCGGTCTCGCATTGCACTTTGCGAGATTAGATTCAGAACCGTGACATTTGAGTTCAAACTGTAGTAAGCCTAATGAACAAAACGGGATTCCCTCTCGGGACGTTTGGGGACGTCTACACCTGGCATATAGATGATAGCTCAATGGATGTTATTCCATGTTGTTAATTGCTTCCGTTCAGGGCCCATATGTTATACATACCAAATTTTATGTCCGTTCTGAATTGGTCATGCCCAAACTTTTAGGGGGCAAGTTTGGGGTGTGACAGTGCAAGTCCCTTTGCTAGTCTTAAGCTTTGAGCCTCTTAGCATGCTATGCTTGTGTTATGTGCATGATTTGGCATCATTCCTTACATGATTTCAGAGCATATTTCATTGCCACACTTCCACATTTTCCGCTCCTTCAATGTGTTTGAGAGTTGTGTCTTCATGTCTTGTTTATGAACCAATGTATATGCATGCTTGTATTTGCTTTTGGACTTCATTTTCAGCATGTTTTGGCCATTGTCTTGGCATGCATGAGGCTTGTTTGAGGTTGGTTTGGTCCATTGAGTTTTGCATTACATAGCCCTTGCCATGCTCATGTTGTTTGCATGTTGTTGTATTGCATTGTATTAGCATGTTGTGTGTGTTGCATTGTGTTTGGGTTGGACGTCAATCCAAACACGAGGAATGTCGCACGTTTCATACTCAAAGTAATGAAACGTGCCTCGGTCCTTAGGTCACCGACACCTTTGAGCATGTATGATAAGGTGGAGGTTCATCGAATCTTATGTGTTATTTGTGTGCATTCATCGACATTGATTTGTGCAACTCGGCCTCTTTGGCCATCATGCATTGAGATGCGTGATTGGTGGCTCGAGAGCCGAGTACCACCCTTCCTTGAGCTTAAGAAATGATAGGGAGGGTGGTTGTGCACACATTTCCTTGTAAATACACTGTCATGCCTCTGTTTGTGCTCTGTTGCAGCAAAAGCAGAAATTGCAGGAATCAATGGCCGATCGGCCATCAAAGCTGCCGGCTGGTCACCAAAATTTGCCAATCAGCTATAAATTTGGTCGATGGCCATCAACTTTGGCCGATGGCCATCCCCCTTGGCCGACCATCCTTCAGCATGTTCCTAAGGTGGGTCAGAACTTTCAGAAGTACAGAAAGTGTGCAAATAGAGGCATCTTGAGGCAAGGTGGTGGATTTCCGAGAGGACGCGACCGAGCATGCATCCATCATTGTTCAAGGCGAAGCTGTGGCAGCCTAATTTAGATGCTTTTCATACTTAGTTGGTTTTGTAACTTAATTAATTTGATTAATTGGTTGGTTTGTAATAAATTAGCTTAGTGTAGCTAGTTAGTTGATTTATTCGAATCCTCCATCGAGAGGGCACAATTTTGTAATAAGTGTGTGTGTGTGTGTGATGCATGTCTTCCAACCCCACGTCTTTCTCCCTTTTATTTACCAACTTTCGATAGTTAGTTTAGGGCATATTTCGATTAGCATACCTTATGCTTCCCATGCGTGCATCATTCATCTGTCTTGCATGCACCAGGTTCGGCACATCATACAAACTGCATTGTATTTCAATACCAATTTGAATACATGTTATCTAGTTGTATTCACATAACATCTTAGAATAGCCGAACCTATCTTAGTCACATTTTTGCATGTGTTGCATTAGGCATTGTTGACATAGCTAGGATCATGCATGGATTTCTAACTAGCTTTTGTTTTGGCTCGGAGTACTTAGGGAGTGTTTATGCTTTAGCATCCTTACATGTGTGTAAGTGACTGCCATGATAGCATGCTTGCCATGAGGCTATTTGCTTATGTGATATAACTGCATGAATGCTTGTGGATGAAGGTTTCATTGCTCGAATTGGAACAATTCATCAAAATGTGAGTTTTATGCCCACTTAAAGTGGCAAATCATCATGTTTTTCTAAGTCTACTTGAGGGTGGCAAATCCGTGACTTAGCCTACTTGTGAGTAGCAACTTCAAAACCATTTTCGAAAAACAAACATGAGATGTTTTGTTCCAACTTAAGTGATTTAGTCTATACTTGTATGCTGTATATATCACATAGTAAAGCTAGAATAATAAACGGAATAAGAACACATGTGTTTTCAAAAACAACATATCATGTTAGTAGAGGCTGATCCTTTGATCGGGCGAGTGGGGGTGCTCATTGTATAACATTCCCCTCTCGTACCCAAGTTCCCGAGCTGATGTAACTTTGGTGATGACGGACACGTGGCCTTTGGCACGAGTTAGGGTTTCTTAAATTTTCCAAAACAAAATATTTAGGTGGCGACTTTGAAATCTAGCAAAACAGTCCATGTTTGGCACTTCTTGATTATAATCGATTTTCCAAAACGATTGCCAGATTTGGACTCTTTGGTAATTTATCAGTCTTACATTGCACTTTGTGAGATTAGATTCAGAACCGTGACAGGAGTCCGAACTGTAGTAGCTAGAACTACGATTCGCGCCCTAGCGCGCGGAGCGGAGTTCGGGCAGTCTACAGTTATGAAACCTTGAACAATCCTTGTATGGTTATTATCCTTCAATGGTTGAATGGTTGAAACCCCAATGTTTGGTTGGCTTGAATTATGTTCTAAGTTCATTCATGAAAATAACAAGTTCTTATGCTTGCTTTGTTGTGGTTGTTACGTTTATGTCAACCCAGGTTTCATATGCTTGTATAGTTATCAATTTTGGCCATGCTTGTATCGTAATTATCATTGTATATGAATGTAGGACCAACATGCTAAAGCTAGGGACAAACCATTACAAAACCATTTCACCATTACAAAATAAAACCATTTCACCAATTGATAACAAAAGCATTGCAATTACAAAACAAAGCATTTCACAAATCATTTCAAACCTAACATTTTATTTACATTTAACCATTACAAAACAAAAGCAATGCACTAAGCATTTCCCCATTACAAAACAAAAGCATTGCAATTGCAATTGCAATTGATAACAAACCATTTCACCATTTCAAATCAAACAAAATTGACATTGCCATTGTTCAACAAAAGCATTACAATTACAAAACATATTGTGGAAGTAATGTACCCACCCAAAACACATATTATCAATTACATAACAAGCCTAAATACTATTTTGGAGTACAAATAGTCCATTCATAAGAAATGTAGCAATCAAGGCAATGACAAACCACTTATGTCATGCACGATAACGTTGAACAACATCGTCTAATTGTGCAACCTCATTGACACATTCTTCTAGTGTTGTAACCTTATCCACCAACTTCGACAACATTTGTCTATCACGAGCACATATGGGTGGATCGTACTAGGAAAAGAAACCACAAGCCCCATTTTTCTATAATTGTAATAAAACATAAACAAATGAGCAATTGTTTTTGGGTGAATCTTCCATGTAGTTGTTATTTTCTTCAAATTGAACATATTACTTTATTCTCAATTTTCTTTAAATACTGAAAAATTGTATACACTTACTCCATAATTAGGACAACCCAAAAACCTCTTAGCAGGATTAGCAGAAGTCCACGAAGTTCTGATCTTCGCTCTTAACCCACAGCTGCAACGAGTCAATTCACCCCAATTGTTCCCATCTAGCTATTACCTTCACTCATTTTTGTCTTTCACTTTGATGGAATAGAATATAGTTTGCACAACCATGGAGAGAAAAAGAAGGTCAACAATGCAGACAAAAACAAAGTCAACAATGGAGAGAAAAAGAAGGTCAACAATGGAGACAAACAAAAGGTCAACAATGGAGAAAAAAGAAAGGGGAAAAACCATATAAAACAACCAAAAATGAACCCATTTCTTACCTCTGTCTCAGAGTTCAAAGCTTTTGCAAAATCAACTATGAAATTGCTTTCTTCCTTCGATGTGTGGCTTCAATCGTGAGTTGAATCACCAGGTGGATTGCTTGGAGCTGTAAACAGCAATGGAGGGGTGTCTTTTGCCCTAAATCGTGAAGGTTAGGGCAATTTTGGCGCCCAAATCAGTCTTCCGTTAACTAATAGAGACGGAGATGGATGGGAGGATCGGATTGCAACGCGGGTGGAATGGTGGCGTACAAATTGTCACAATTTGAAACCAGGGGTTTAATTTGAAAAATGTGCTAAACCCAGGGGTTTTTGTGTAATTTCCCCAAAAATTTAAAAAGAAAAAAAACTAAAAAAAGATCTCTCTTTCTTCTCATATTCCACCTCCCTCCCCACCCTTTCTACGATGGCCATCCATCCCCTACCCTCTCTGCTACCGGCCCTTATCGCCGGCCAATACTCCATCTTTCCTATATGCTGGCTTCGTCATTGTGGTATTCTCCATGGTTGTCATCACTGTCTCTACATAGGACAGCGCTATTGCTCCAACTTCGTCACTGGAAGTTGGAGTGGCCTTCTCTTTACCAGTTTCCAACACCATTTTTGGTTCTTTTCTCGTCATCTCTTTTCTCTCTCACTTGAGGCAATGAATTTTGAAGTGATAAACTTATTAGTTGTTTTGTAAGGCATTTTTGTTTTTTGAAGAGTGTCAATGATTGTATTGAATTGATTTATTTATCAGTAAATAAATACAGTATGAGGTAATAAAGTTATATTATTTTTTTGATTTGCTAATCCCATTTTTAGTACTTAAATTAATTGCAAATATGTTAATACTTTTCCTCTTTCTCTCTCTACTTTTTATGATTTTTTTTTCCTCCTTTAATAATTATGGGGGCCGAATAATGGAGGTCGTAAATAGGCCAAGTATATGAACTTAGGGAACTGGGATGTATGTATAGTATTCGGTTTCATCCCTCATCCAAATCCTACCCTATTCAGTCAAATAGCTGAATAGGGCAACGATCGAGTAAAAAGCAATTTGCTACAAAAGAAGCCGAATGACGAACAGAAAGTGGGCCTAATCCTGAGGCCTAAGAGAGAAAGGATATAAATAAAAAAATATCAACCAGTAAGAGGTATGTGAGAACTATTGTGCTTAATTTAGAATATAAGTAAACTTGAGTGTAAAGATTGACTTGCTCGTCGGAGTGCTAATTCTGGCACCCCCGACTGGAGTGTTTATTCCTTTTCAGGTGACTAGAAGAGAATCGCTAGTGTCTCCCAAGATCATAAGAGTATTTCCAAAACCACTTCTCCACAATAATAAGAGAGGAAATTTCATTTTGTCCCCTAAACTATATCATGATGATCAATTTAACCCCTATACTTCTTACAATTTCAATTTTACACCTAAACTATTTAATTTTGGATTAATTTCAACCATGTTGTCAACTACCATCTATAATTAAACAACACTTGTTACCATCTTCATTTGAGATTTCATTTTATCCCCAAAACTATTCCCAAAATATCAATTAGACCCCTAAACAATATGAAGTTTGGGGGTCTAATTGATATTTTTAAGATAATTTAGGGGGCAAAATAAAATTTCAAGGGATATTTTGGTGTCACATCAGCAACTTCCATTTGATTATAAATGACAATTAATAGCAAGGGTAAAATTGATCCAAAATTAAATACTTTAAGTATAAAATTGAAATTATAAGAAGTACATGAGTTAAATTGATCATCAAGATATAGTTTAGGGTAAAATAAAATTTCCTCATAATAAGATGAACATCAAAAGTTTGTTAGTCACAATATGAGGTTACAACAAGAAACATGTGGTTCTCATTGTCCATTGTTTAACAAAAGAATAACTTGTTATGAGATTTGACTCTTATTTCTTTATGGGGCTAGTAGGAGAGAACTAATTTCACCTCTGTGAGACCAAAATGTTGTACTTGTAATAACAAGGACAGTTAGCTAGTTGTTTGTTTGCTGAGAAAGTTGCGAGTGAAGGAAAAAGGGAACGTTTTTCTTTCTCGAGTTCGTTTGGCCTTCATCTCTTCCAACGGTCTTGTCTCTATCTCTCTCTCTGTTCTCCTTACTCTCTCTTTTCGATGTGTAACATGATCTTCTCACTCTCTTCAATGCATTGGATTCACCTCCAAGAAGCATCCATTTTTTTATTTTATTTTTGTTTTTTTATTATTATTCATATTTATTGACTAAAAGGACATCATTTTACTAACCAAAACAATGTTGTTTTAGGCTACTTCAAGAGTATAGCAGAGGAAAAAAATTTAGAGAATCCAAAGGTTTTATTAAAGCCTTAGACTATGCTTTGTTTGGTTGCAGAGTTAATGTGGGGGAAAATATCTATTTTTTATTTATTTATAATTTTTAATCTAATTATGACATCATGGTTCGATCACGGTTTGATTTCCAGTTGACTTGATATTTGAACTACTGACCCTTAAATTGGTCCATTTTTTGGTTTGCTTAATGTTATGGTTTTCTTGCCTCTTTCACTCTTTTATTCTATGACTTCCTTAGTTCTCTGTTGGCAATAACTAGCACCAACAACCACACTTGTGAACACATTCAAAGTTACCGTTGTTGCCAACTTCACTCGTAGGTCATCCCTCTATCCCTTCCTCTATTTTTTAGTTTGCTTAATGGTCTAGTTTTCTTGCTTGTTTTACTCTCTTATTCTATGGCTTTCTTAGTTCTCCGTTGGCAATAACCACTACTTGTTATCACATTTAAAGTTGCCATTGCTGCCAACTCCATTGGTATGTCATCCCTCTCTTTCTTTCTTTCCTTCCGTCTCCCTCTTTTAAGTCACACATTCTCCTTGAAATTTCAAGTTTGGATATTTTGTTAATTGATGTAGTTGTTTAATCGATTGAATATAATGTGGGAATAGGAAGGGAAGGCAAGAATCTTTTGTCACGCCCAAAAAAAAATAATACGATTAATCCATCCATAAGAGAAGAGTGCATAATAGAATTGATATCCTTTCATTCATCCGAGTTCGTAATACAAAAGATATTACATATATTATACATTCATAAATGTTCATCTTGAATCTATAGCATGTAACATTAGTTAATAACAACAAAATAAATGCCCTATGGACTTACATCTTTCCAAGATATCACTTGGGTACAACAAAAGAGAGTTCTAAGCTCTATACATGTTAAGCCCTCGGCTTGAATAAACGTTTAAACACAAAACAAGAAAATAGAGCCTCGAACTCCTAAGTCCTCCAAAGCTATGTCCATAGAGGAAGCATGTCACCTGTACTTGAAAATTGTTTCCCAAGTAGGGTGAGCCAAAGCCCGGTAGAAAACAGTTTAATACAATGTATGAAGTTTAACTAAGATATAAGTGTCAGATAAATGTTCAATATTCATGATCAACTTACATTCTTCCCATAACCATTCAATACTAATATTCATACCTCAATCTATTCTCATTTAATCATTTCGAGTTAATTCGTTTCATTCCAAGTCATATGGTAAATATACATAACTTTCCAAATGATCTAATTGAGACTACAACTCAGTGGTTCCCTATCCACATAACCATCATACAAATACTTCAATCTTACTATTTTATAGAAATTTAAATGCGCTCATGGATCGGCACACATGTATTCACAAGATGCCGAGACTTTCACCCTGGACACTCCGGCCAACTTAATTCTCACTGAAGTCCATCCCCTATTTCCTCCCAAACAATGGAGTATATCCTCTTTCTTCTCTCAAAACATTATACACATATAATGTATTTAAATTCATCGTCATATACAATAACTATCCATAATACATATTCAATGCCTTAATCATACCGTCATATTCAATGACAAACTTAAATGATTAGTTTCAATTCACCTAATCATCATACAATTTCTTCAACAATCATAGCTATCCTCTATCGATAGCCCAATACGTATATTTTTAAGCAGATATACAATCTTTATAATGATAATTTATCAAATTTTCCATAAATGAGTGATTAAACAAATCTAACTATACCATTCATTTATACATTTTCCTATTTCACATTTCTCACATCAATTTCATTATTTATACAAAATAATATTCAAAACACATTTAGGATAAATCTCCATCTTATTCAAATATTAACCAAAAGGCTAAAATTTATCATTTTAACACAAGATATCCTCATATTCAAAATCCCATAATCATCTATGGAACACAGTATAGAAACCCCTCTTTCAATTTGAGAACAAACCCTAAGTTTACCCAAAAACTCCTAAGATTTCCACCATTTATACATAGCCACAAATAACTAGGTTAAAACTCATACTAAAGTATAAAATATCTCTACCTCAAAGAGAGAAGATGAGCCAAGCAAGAGAGAACCCCAAAAGTGCCAAAATCTAACTCTAATTGATTCAAAGAAAAGATCTTGAGAAGTTCCACCTTTTTATTAAAGGGAGTAAGGTGGAGAAATCAAAGGAATTTTTTGGTTTGACAGTTTGACCAATTTTTCTTCTAACTTAAGGGTTGTTTGAGGTGTCTTAAATAAGTGCACTTCTTGTCTTTTTGGACTAAAAAATTGAGGAAAAAAATATAGATGTTTGGGTTAACTTTTTGACTTTTTATAAAAAAATGTGTATTAAAAAATTGTATAAATTAGTGTGTAGGGAAAAATTAAGATTGAGAGTTATGCAGCCGTAATTTTTGACTTTTGATAAATAGTGATAACTTTTTAACTTTTTGAATAACTTTTTAACTTTTTAAGTTATTTGCAGCTTGTCAAACTTGACTTTAATTAGTCAATGTTGCTAAACAGCTGTTGTGTGCTATGCTAAGCTTCAAAAAGTATACACAGGTCTCTTATATTATGAATCTGGATTCTTACTCAAGCTCTAGCTTCCCTTGCCAGTGTCACTTTTATTGCGATTAGTTTGGATTCCATGGTGGACAGTACCTATCCTATGTTGGACTTCATCTCATCATTGTTCAGGTTCTAGTTAGGTAATTTGGGTTCCAGTTTTTCCGTCATTGAACTTTGATTTTCTGGACTTCCATGGGACAAAGCGGGTGTTTGGAAAGTAAATTTTTTTGTAGATTTTTTTACTTGTAGGATATTATTGAAGAATTTTATTTTTTTGTGTGTTTAAGAAGATAGTTGGATTTTTTGTGGTTAGATGTGATATTTATGAGAGAAAAAGTGAAATAATTATGAAATTTGATGTGATATTTTATTTGTATTTATTTTTTTTAGTTTTGTAAAACATTTATCTTATAGTGAAAAAAAAAAAATCCAAAAACCAAATTCCCAAACACCCCTAAATACATATTCATTGTTGGAATTACCTAGTGTCACGGCCTTAATTTTTCTAAGCCAACCGTGCAACCTTAGATGTTTATGCACTTCTTGTCTGTACTTAAGTAAGCCTTCTTTAAAAGAGAGTTAAGAAATGATTGCACACACGAGAGACTAAACCAAAGCCGTGACACTAGGCTGTAGTTAGATAATCTGAAATGGAGCTAGGAGGCCCAAGGTAGCGTTCTTTAAAATATTTCACTACTGCCATCTAATAATCTCATTTACATAAAAAGGTAGGGTATCGCTACCTTGTGCACTGGGTATGATATTTTATGTTACACAGACTAAGGTACGGATATTTGGTGTGGGTGCATATTTAGGGGTTGGATATTTTAAAATTAAAAATTAAAAATACGTAAATATGTATTTAAATTTAGATATGAATTCGAGAATACATTAAATAGTATTTTTTTAAAAAAAATTATTTATTATATAAAGATAAGTTATATTATATAAATAATTATATTATTTATGATATATTAATATTAGTATATAATATAATTTATATTATATTTAAATGTAATTAAGGCTAAGTTAAGTTAAAAAGTTTACTTTATTCATAAAAAATTACATTTATTATTTATCGATTCAAATTTTCTAAAACTAATTTTTATAATTTATATTATATTTAAATGTAATAAATAGATCAGAAGGTATAAGACAAGGTATAACAGAGATAAGAGAAGAAAGAAAAAGAGAGAAGTGCAGACAGAAGACGAGAGGAAGAGGTAGATCGTGAGAGGAGAGGAAGAGAGAGATCGAGAGAGAAGACAGAGAAGGAGATCGAGCATCGAGCGAAAATCGAAGCTGTCGAAACAGCGACTAGAGGGATCGAAGTCGGCGACCGATGTCTTCACCCTTTCGAACAGCAACCAGGTTCTCTCTTGCTCTATCCTCTTTCATTTTTTTTGTCGTTTGTAAAGAGTAGTGTCCGAGAGAGAAAAGGCGAATCCGACACATATCCCACACCCGTGTCGTGTCGACACTGGCACTTCGCCCCCAAAGTGCCGAGTCCATGTAACGCATTTAATTACATCAAATATATCAAGTGTGGGTTACTTTGTTTGCTTATTGTATATTTTAACAGGTTTTATTTAGGTTTATTTTTTTTCCCTAACGATATCTTGACTGTATATATCTGTGTACATAGGTACACGTACAAGTATATATATAGATAAAATGTGAAGCAGGGTATTGTTGTTAATTTTCTTGGACTTATGCATATGAATTGAAGATTTGCTTTATCTCTCTCTCTCTCTCTCTCTCTCTCTCTCTCTCTCTCTTATCACACAACACACACGCAACTTCACATGTGATTTCTTTGCTGATGTTCAATTGAATTTATGATCCTCGCCATCTTTTTGTTTCAAGATATAGTTCATATGTATTCTTTTGATTCTTTTAAATTAATATTCATGGAGGAAAGTTGTTGGAGGCAATTCCTTTAGTATAGTTCCTTATCCTTGCACACGAGTCTAATAATTTTGAGTGTTAAATCATAGCAGTGGATTTAAACTAGTATACCAGAATATTCTGCTACAGTTACTTATATTGAAGCTAAAGTTTCTACAAAACAGGAAACAACGAACTTGTTTACTGTCTGTCTCTATGATTTTAAGAATGTTGATTTTTATGTGTTATGTTGATTGCAGCATGGGGGAGCTAGAAGTTGAAAAGCATGCTAACTATATTTTATCAGTAGAAAAGGTGTGCTTACTGCAATTTTTCTTTAATTTGATGTTTTCTTTTTTCGAAAAGAACAGATTTGTAGCTAACTTGTTTCCTCATATCCATTCAAATTTTGGAAAATTTTCTTTCAGAAGAAGGATGATTTTGAATCTGTGGTGATGGAACATCTACGAATCAATGGAGCGTATTGGGGGCTGACCACTCTGGATCTCTTGGGAAAAATTGATGAAGTGAACTCTGAGGAGGTTGTTTCATGGGTCATGAAGTGCCAACATGAATCTGGTATGTGATAATGATATCATAGTTTATCTCATTCCAAATGTGAATTACTTCCATTTTTTTATTGATTAAATATGGGCATGGTGTGAATTGTGATGTACCCCGTACAGTTCAATTTTTGAAAAGCGAATTCTAATTACTTAATAATTGGAACTTATCTTCAAGGTATATGTTGCTTTAGAGCATATGATGATATATTTGTTCACATAGGTGGATTTGGTGGTAATATTGGACATGACCCACATCTACTGTATACCCTCAGTGCCATTCAAGTTTTAGCACTTTTCGACAAGACAAATGTACTTGACATTGATAAGGTGTCAAACTGTATCCTTCAGCACGTGGTTTGGAGGGCTTCGAAATTTTGTGGCATGTTGATCTATTTTTTGACTACTTTGCTATGAGATATCCAAGTCTGCTTTCATCCAGATTCCAAATTTGGTTGATATATTCAACTGTGTTTCAAATATTATTCTTTCAGTTCTCTTATACAGCTACTGTCACACTTTGGATTCACAGGATCCAAGCCCGTGAGTAAAGAAGTAGAATAAACTGGATAATCAATGGGATAGCTGAATCATAAAGGAATTTAAAGGAACAAATGGAATTGAAAGGAGAAATAATACATTAGAACAAAATGGAACCCATAATCAAACTCCATTCTAATACATACATATAATGATTCAATAACTAACATGCATTCTATATTCAAAGCTATATGAGTCTTTTGAATATACAACATGGCGTGAAAATAATCATTCACTGTGTTTAAATGGCCCATAGGCTACTACAGCAAAATAGGGTCTAACCCTTACAAATAAGTCACCCAGCCATACAAAACAAGGCCTTAGGCCATCAACAATAAGAGAGCTCATAGCCACATCCAAAGTTCTACACGAACTCATGGTCGTGGTAAACACTTGAAAAGAGTCAAACAAGAAGCGATGAACATATAGTCCAGTAAAGAATGCTTCTACTCTAACTATATGAATTCACAATGCATATGATCATGATGTTGTACATTATACATAACAAGATTTGAAACATAATTTCATTTCAAAACAATCATTTATACTTTCACAAGTTCCATTTGAAATGCAAGTTTCCAATTTGCAAAACATGTCCAGTTAGTTAAGATGAATTCCTAGGTTGTGGATCTGCTAGTGGTCTATCACAAGATCTACCTAAACACCTTCACTTTATCGGTTGCTAGCTGGAAGGAAATTAGTACCATACCTACTCCGCACGGATTTCTTGTCTTTCACTTTGGAGTCTCAACCCAACTTAACAATCTCATCAATCTCTACACACTACCTCGAATTCACCGTTATCTAGAAATCCATTTCATTCTCAAATCCATCTTTTTTTTCAAAAAGTTCAATCCATGGTTCTCAAAACCAATTCATTTCCAAGAATACAATTCCAAGTTCTAATTCTCAATTTTCAATTCAACCAAGTCCAAATATTTCAAGCTTTCGAAACAATTCTTGACTTTTCATGACTTATAAAATTTTCATGAGGATATATATCATGATCCAAGAGGCGCGAAACGGGTGTTATTATGAGAAGATTCTACAATTTATAACATGATGGTGATAAACCACAATTTCATCAAATACTGCTCAAATGATAAATTAGGGTCTTGAATTAATTGGGGCTTTGCTTTTGGGTGAAATAATTGGGGCTTTCAATTTAACACAATGTACAATGATATATTCTCAAAATAATGCAATGAGAAGGAGGAAAATATCAATTATTCTCAGCCATCATTTAGAAACCCTAACTTGTTAGATGGATGCATGAGAAAATGGTTATGATTTTGTATAAACAAACTATCACAAAAGTGAAGAGAAACCAAACCTTAGCTTGAGGAAAATGAGTGAAAACCAACTCCAATCGGATGACTAGAAAGAGCTTGATGAGTAGAGAAACTTTGGTTCTTGGACTCTTGGCAAAATGCCCTTCCAAGGGCTTTGAATCAAGGAGTGAATGTAGAGAGTCATGGGAGTAAGAGAGGGTGTTGTAAATCATAAATGAGAAAAAGAGGAAGTCTGATAAAGTTATAAAGCAATAACTAAGCAAAATGCAGCGTTTAAACTAGTGAAAGCATGACCTGAAGAGTGGCCGGACGTCTGCCCAGTTGACTGGCCTGCCTAGAAATTCTCAACATGCTGCCCCTGAATCAGAAATTTAAATCAGTTCGACAATTCCCAACACAATAAACATAACATTATGAATACAATACAACAGGTATTACCAAATAATATAGTCATTACAAATACTACCTTAGTAGTTCAGATATGGAAGGGTAACTGAAAATAAAAAGGCTACTCCGTAAATGTTCCAACATTGACTGGACTGATTATTAAAAAATGTAATTGATGGTAAAAAGACCATCTCTATAATTTTATTTTATTTTATTTTTGTTATACTTGATCTTTAATCAGACATCGCTGGGCTGCAGAATGAAGATGGATCCTTTTCAGGTGACATGTGGGGTGAAGTTGATACACGGTATTAGATTTCCCCAACTGACTTGTATTTTCTGCGTCCTCTGTTTATCTTGTATTTTCTGCATCCTCTGTTTATCTTCATGTGGAGACATTATAGCCGGAACTATTCTTTCTATAGGTTCTCTTATATTGCAATTTGTTCTCTTGCCCTGTTGCATCATTTGAATAAAATTAATGTGGACAAAGCTGTAAAGTACATTGTCAGTTGCAAGAATCTGGATGGTGGATTTGGATGCACACCTGGTGCAGAATCTCATGCAGGACAAAGTACGCCGTGCATATTATGCTTTGTGTTTTAATATATGATTCTTGTTTCTGATTACTACTGAGTTAATCAAGCTGGTGAATCATCCCGACTGTGAGTTTGTCTCATTTATAAACCTATTGAGGTTAGAATGTTCTTCGATTTTATACGTGCGAGTTCTTGATTATTTTTCAAACTGATTTTCACATTTGTAATTTTATCTGGTTTGTTTGACAGTTCGTTTATTGTCTTATGTTAGCATTAAAGTAAGGGTTGTGGAATCGAACTGGTTGTGGGATTGAACTAAAAAGAGTAGAATAGTTGGAACACAAGTAATTATGTGATTTTTGTCATTCTTTTTGCTGGCTTAAAGCAAATTGCACTTGAGAACACCTTATGTACTTAGTATTTATAGCTAACTCGGAAGCCACAAAGGGACCTACAGTCTGGAAAATACGCTGCGTACTAGATAGCACAACTTTAGCAATGGCTGTAAGAAATTGGTTGAATTTATAATGTACTGATTCCGCTTCTAGATGACACTTTTTGCTATTCTTCAAATAGGCATTCTTTCCTTAGTTGCATGAAATGGGAGCGGGAGCGGGGCGATTTAGAAGAGTCGTAGGTTGAAAGCACTTATATATTTTTATTTTTAATATTTTTAATGAGTATATTCATGAATGGGTAGGAGTAGTACCGATAGAAGATAAGTTGAGAGAAAATCGATTGAGATGGTTTGGCTTGGTTATATATAACGAAGATCAACAGAGCAGTAGTGAAAAGATGCAATACAATGACGATAGATGAAAGTGTTAGGGGAAGAGGCAAACCTAGATTGACGTGGGTTACTGTAGTAAATAGAGATATGAATCTCCTCAATTTGACTAACCAAATGGTTGTTGATAGAGTCGAGTGGAGAAAAAAAAGTCATGTAGCCGACCTCATTTGATGGGACTTAATGTTTTGTTTTGTTTTGTTTGGTTTAAAATTTTTTTAATTGACATATATATGTTATAAATGAGGTTTAATTTTTTTTTAATAATATTTAATTAATTAAATACAACATAAAAAATACTTTTTAAAAAATGAATAGAAAATAAACGTTCATTTTAAATATAAAAAAAATTAATTAGTTAGGTGGAATTTATATGTATTTGTGCAGTGGACATCCAGCAAGACAGATTTCATTAATTGTAAAAAGAGAAGTTAAATGAAAAGATATATTATATATTATATAAAGGAAAATTAATAAATTTAAGTTTTAGACTTTTCAGTCTCTTATTACAAACGAAGAAAAAGCCGTGTGTGTGTGTGTGCGCGTGTGTGTGAGAGAGAGAGAGAGAGAGATAGAGAGTCTGGCAACGATTGAGAGAGGGGGTTGGGGATTTTGCTTTCAACAATCGAAGAAGATGAAGATCAAAGAGCTTATGAAGCAAATACATGGAAGAAGCTCCACTTTCGTAGCCCTAATCGCAAGACTAGATCAGGTTTTCTCTTCCTCACTTCTCTCTCAATAGAAACGGATTCCTCTCAATAGAAATGCAATTCTTACATCGTTTCTCTAAGAAGCATAGAATCGCGTTCTTAGAAAGAAATGTAACTTGTTGGTGCGATTCCTGCTACTAAGATTCTTCCAATAAGAATTCTGAGAGACAAACTTATTACTATGAACTAAGTTAGAAGCACGCAGCTGTAATTAAAACTAAAGTCTCCTGTGTGGGACTCTCAAAGGAAAGAGAGTTCTTAGGAAAAGATCCTTTGGCTAATGATGGTGGAAGCCATTTCCTCTGAACTTGCTTCTATTGCACTCTCTTATTTATTTCCTATAGCTTGCTTTTATTGCAGTTCACTTGCTTTTTTATCTTTAGTGCTGTAAGAATTGGATTATTTGTTTGGGAGGCTAAACCAAAGAGCACCATTAGTGGAGTAAATTGTCAAAAAGGCATTTCTTTTTTATCCTTTGTAGTGCACCTGAAAATACTTCTCTGTGAATTGCCTACTTTAGCAATCTCAACATGAAATCATTTACATGTTGAACAATTTTCAGATTACTTTTAATTTTAACTTTGTCATGGTTGCACTGTTGGCGGTTATTTCCTTTGGCCACTCTTGCAAGAAATAGTGAGACATGTAAACAATCCTCACTGGGAGCCACCCTTCACCAAAAAAATATGCCTAGAGGACCTATGAGACCAATTTTTCCCTCTTGAAAAGCTACAAGTCTTGCATGAAGCGTTCTGGTTGCATCAGCCATAATCTGCAATAAAGCTAACATAGAAAGCTCTTTTATTGGGAAAACCAGTTGGCAATCATTCAAGAAATTGGAAATTCTGAAGGAAGCCCAAATATTCTGACAAGAGTTGGCCAACATGATGAGCATGTAATGTTATCAATATGCTACATGAGTTAGAATCTGCAATACTTGTCAGTGGGTTTGTTGAAACTTAGGATTTGTGTGCTTATGCTTGGGCTGCCTAAGAGATTATATTGTTGAATTTTCATGTTTGTTGCAGAATGAGGCAATGATCTAAAGAGCTAATGGATATCAGATAAAAATAAGTAAATGTAAGAAACAAATGGACAGTAGAAAAAAACGATTCCAATAAGACATGATCTTTTGAGTGAAACAAATGGACAGTAGATAAAAACGATTCCAACAAGACATGATCTTTTGAGTGATTATGCAATCAGTCTATTAAGTGTATTGGAAATTTCTCTATGAAGAGTAAACAACTCTTTAAGATGTTCATTGAGTTAATAGTAATTGATATATCTTATGGTTTGTATGAATGTTTGAATTCTGAAATTTGACTAAAAAATTACACTGGTGGTATGGCCATTGTAACTGCAGTTTTTTGTTGTGTGGGTGCTCTTGCAATAACCGGTTCTCTACATCATATTGATAAGAACCTCCTTGGGTGGTGGTTATGTGAGCGACAAGTTAAATCTGGAGGTCTAAATGGGCGTCCTGAGAAGCTTCCTGATGTAGGTTATTCTTTTGAGAAATGCTATGTATCCCAAATATTCTACCAAACCTATCACATGGAGTGGGACTCACACAAATCCACATATTTGTGGGTCCCACACCCATGTAAGAGGTTTGGTAAAGTATTTGGTGGAATATTTGGGATCCCTATCATAACTCTATTCTTTTTGAACTGAAGATTTTTCTTTGAATATTTGTGTAATTTTTATTACTAGAGCTTCTACTTCACTGTAGGTCTGCTACTCATGGTGGGTCCTTTCTAGCTTGATCATCATTGACAGAGTTCATTGGATTGACAAGGAAAAGCTTGTTAAATATATCTTGGACTGTCAGGTTAGAATCCAAATATGCCACTTTCAGTCTGGAAAATTCCACAATGATGACCAGTCAATTTCTTCTCATGTCACTATTCCATATCATTTGTGGTTTTACCTTTAGATCGTATGTTGAAAAATGCAGGATAAGGAGAAGGGAGGTATTTCGGATAGGCCAGATGATGCTGTTGATGTCTTTCATACATATTTTGGAGTTGCTGGTATGTAACATTTGGGTCTCTTTCTTTTGTATTTTATTCCATCTTAATATTATATGTTTTTTTTTGGGGGGGTGGAGGGAGGGTATTCTCGTTCTCACAAGAAGGTTCGTTCATTGGTCGAGTCTGGTCAGGTACATAGATAAACCCGTGCCCGAAGCGACTATATCCGTGGAAGATTTGGTTACCGCATTTGACTAAAATAAGATTCGAAATTGACCGAATCAGTTGACCGTTGGCTCCTTTGAAACCATCCGTTCATGGTTTTTTTTGGTTCAAATCGGTCGGTTTGGGTGGGTGATTCAGGTATTTGAACAGTCCTACTCTCAAGTATGTTGTACATGATGAAATTTCGTTGTAGTTATAATAGAAATTAATGTCCAAAGTTCAATATTCAAAGTTCAAAAAGGTGTTATTGTGGCTCTCCTTGAGACAAAGTGATGTAGAACGCTATATATAAAGAGAAAAGAGAAGAAGAGGAGCACAACCCTAATACAAAAGGTTATAACAGATAGATGCTGAAATGTACCCATTCAGGGCCCCTAAAATACATTTGTTAGTCCCTGAATTATTGTTACTTGATAGTTGTAATGAGTTTGTATATGTGTAGGTCATTTAGGCTTGTCAGATGAAATTAACCTTAAATTGAAATATTTGAAACCCGAGACATAAGATTTTAAAGGCTCGGAAGATGTAAATAATTTGAATCAAGCAATAACCTCATACTTAATGTCAATGATCCCAAAATTGAATAATACAATGCAAAACCTAGAATTTATAAGTCTAAGGGAAACTAATCAAAATAGGAAGTTAAATCCTTGTTATTTGCAAACTTACTCCTAATAAAATATTGCTAATATCTTAATTAACTATAAATATAAATATTAAAACATATAATGATGAATAAGAATTTGGCCTCGAGTTCGCTCTGAAACATTGAACTCTTCCATACCAGCGAATTGCCTGATCTTTGTTTCAGTGCAATGAATCCCTATGATTAAGCTGTTGAGGAGGTTCACCAAACATGAACTGAATGCATGGAGGAAATCTTCAACACCAATAAAATCAATTCCTTCGAACTTGAACAAGTAATCAATTGGCGGTGTATGAATAGGATTTAAGAAGTTTTGAGTGCAACTTGAGGTTCAAATCTTTTGGTATGAGCGTTGTCTGTATGAAAGCGGCTTCTTAAACATCTGAATTTTCTTCCGAAAGAATTTCACTGTCCTCATGTTGGAATGGCTTGATCAACAATTTCCACATGAACTTCACAAGCACTTCAAGGAATGTTTGAAATATTTCCTAAAACATGGGCCAACAATTTATTCAAAATTGGTTGTATTTGACGCTTCCCATTCTATCTTTCACTTACAACATTGATCTATTTCTTGTTACTCTTGAGAAAATATTTCAATTTTTTAATATAATTAGGAATTATTCATCATGATGTCAAGGACAAAACAAAGGGAATTAAGAAGGAAGAGATTTGTTAAATATTTATTTTTTGTCATTTAATTAAGTGCAGTTGGGTCTATTTGAAGAACAATGGCTGGACTTGACTGGTTCTGGGTGAAATAGGTTTGGTTAGTGCTATTTTGGGTTTGGGCCTAGTTTAAGTTGGGTAATAGTTTAAAGCTAGGTTTGGGTTTGATTATGGGCTGAAGTATTGATGGAGAGAAGTGGCAGCGTAATACTAAAGTCTATAAACAGCGTGACAAAGATGCTTCTAAGGCTTAAGTTTTGATTTGGCATGTGTTGGATGATGCCGGGCCCACTTGGGAACTAGAATAAATTAATTTGAGTCTTTCCTCTATTTATATTTATGTTTTAGGGTCAAGAGTATTTTTGTAATTTGCAGAATTTCTGGAGCGGGTCTCAATAAAGGGTCATGGGTTGACCCATGGGTCTTGGTATTGGTTTAATATGTTTATGAGTCTTATTTGATATTAAATAGGTTTTAGAAAAAGATTTTGTAGTAATTTTAGTAGTTTTCTATTTTGGTCCTAGTTGGTTAAGGAAGTCTTCTAGTCTTATATAAAGCAATCTATTGCTTCTAATAAAATAACAATCAGAATTTATATAATTTTCAGAGCTATGAGCCTCTTTAGGGTTTGTGTGATGCAGCCCAACCCTCTGTGTGGTGCCTAAGAGATTCTAGGAGTGATTCTTAGTTCTTTTCATCTTTTTCTCTTTTCCTATTGCCTTTGTTCACAGATTACTACTTCCAGCCCATAAACAGTCTTTCTTCTGTCACAAATTCTTGTTTCCTTCAGCCCAAACCATTCATAACTAAACCCTAACTTCCCCTAGCTTTATTTCACTAAACCTAACCCTAGGTTGGCTTAAAACTTGCTTCAAACCTGCGTGTGCTGCATCAAGTATTGGGCTGGTTTTATTTTTGGCTAATTTTTTTCAGAGGCTGCTGGATCTCTTTTTTTTTTTTTTTTGTGGGCTGAACTGGTTTGTATTTTGTGTTGGGTTGGGTCGAGGCTGGGTTGGTTGGGCTTGAGGGAGTAGTATGTGATTGGGCTTAAATAAAGGAATAAGTGGGGATGGTCTGAACTGGGTGTTTGGGCTCATTGGCTAAATCAATTGGCCAGTTGGGGAATTGGGCTGATTTTTTTTATTTGGCTTGGGTTGGGGTGTATGGGTAGCTGTTTGGATTTGTGGGGTGTTTGGCTGCTAGCGTTGGGCTTGAGTAATAAAGGGTTAGTTGGGTTTTGGGCTAAAGGTGGATTTTAATAGTTTGGGTTCCATTGTAAGATGGGCTGGTTGAGTGGACCTGGTCAAAAAGATAATGGGTTGGGCTTAGGATTATTTGAGTGGGAGTGTTTACAGGTCAGGTTTAAGGGTTAAGAGTAACCCGTTGTCCTGGTCATCTTCTTTTTAATTGATTGATCAGCGAGATGATGGAGAAAACTCACCGATGATGGCAAGGAGGCTGGACACAACGATGATCAATGGTGAGGGTTGACGGCAATGGAGATTTGTGAAGAGATCGAGGCTCTGACTAGATCTGCAATCACCAAATCCCTACAGTGTTGACTCTTATGCGGCAGTGAAATGGATGGAGTGAATGACGATGATGGTGGAAGAACCTACGGTCGATGAGAAGACTGCAATGATAATGATTCAAGGAACATTGTCAAAATACAACAATGGATATGCTAACTTTGATTTTAGCATTGATGGGACTATAGTGGGTCGCCGCTGGAGATGGTGGTAGTTGGCAGCTGCAATGCAGGGAAGCTTGTGAATGATGAACCTAAAAAAATGAGTGCTTTTAGAAAGAGAAGAGAACGGTGATAAGATTTTAGCCTCTAATACCAAAATGATGTAGAACTCTATAGAGAAAGAAAAGATAGGAGGAGAGGGCCACAACCCTAACACAAACGGTTACAACCTTATATTCAATATCAATAGTCCCTATACGGACTAAGACCATGCAAACCTTATTATTTATAAGTCAAAGAAAACCTAATCAAATGGGAAATTGAATTCTATTCACTTTGTTTGGTTCCATTTTTCTAAAAATACTTTTCAGAAAATTTTACCTTATTTTTTTTCGTGTTTTTTTGTTTTTACTGAATTTTTTAAATATTTTAAGCAATTTTTTTTACTTTTTAGACATACCTAACATAAATATACCTAAAAAGGAAAAAAAATTGTGAAAAAAATCTTTTAAAAATTCACTAAATACCAAAAATACAAAAAAAAAAAGGAAGAGAATTCAGTATATTTTTTGTATTTTTATGTATTTATTAATTTTTTAAAATATTTTTTTACAAATTTTTTACTTTTTAGATACATCTTAGTAAGGTGCATCTAAAAAAGTAAAAAAAATATTTAAAAATTTAAAAATATTCACTAAAAATAAAAAAATACGAAAATAAAAAAACTCGGTTTTTAAAATACTTAATCCAAAAAACTCAAACCAAACACACTGATTAATATTTGAAAACTTAATCCTAATAAAATAAGAAATTAAATATTGCTAATATCCTAAATAATTATAAATAAATATAATATTAAAACATAAAATTACAAAATAAATAAAATCTCGGAGCCAACATTAACACTCTGTTTGGATCATGAGATGAGAAAAGAAAGTAAATGATTAGAGTTTCTTTGATTGGTGATAAAAAATAAAAAATAAAAATAAAAATAAAATAAATAAATAAAATTATTGTGGTTTCTCACATTCTTGTTTGGATGGACAATCACTAAAAAAGGATACATGTGTCTTTTTATTTTGTGTTTGGTATTTAGAGGGGTAGTTTAGATATTATCAATTTTTTTTAAAGAATATTTTGGTTTCTCACCAATTCTCACCACTTTTGGTAGTTTGGTGTGAATTGTTTTTTTCACTATTTCTCTTCCTTTCTCATCATTACTCACCTCATTAATCATCCAAACAAGTTATGAGAAATCTCATTCTCTTCGTTTCTTTTATTTTCTCACCAAACCCTTCAATCCAAACGAAGGGTAAGTGCTCACATTCAACATCAATAGGCTAACACAAAATGCATTGAGGCTTTGATTTTTAAGTGATACTTTTCAAAGGCTTGCGTGCCACACTTAGGTTTGCTCCTCAGGTGCGCCTTGTATGCTTTTACCCATAAGCATGTGAGGAGTACACATATGGAGAGCATGTCTTGGGCTGTTGTTAAACTTAGTCTCATAGATAGTTTAAACATTAAAAAAAAAAAAAACCCCTCTCTCATAACTATATTCCATGGAAGAAATTGAGTAAATTACGAACTTACCAACCAAGAAAAAACACAAGGCACAGGTTCAAGTGAGAAGTTCAATAATTGAAACTAAGAATGTCTATTTCACCTTCGATAAAAGAAAGCTTCATTATCTGCAGTGAAACATTCAATGGCTTGAGGTTAAAGTATTCACACCTATATATTTATTTTTTTTAATTATTTAAAAATATTTATTTGTGTAGTCTACATATAAAACCACACAATTCGAAATGCTTACGCCTCAATGCCTTTAGGCTTATGCCTCGCCTCATGAGGGGGGAAAAAATGACTGCAATGGTGATATTATGTCATCATTAACACATGATATCACTATCCAATAACATGTTATCATCTAATCCACAATGTATATGTGGCAATTACTAAATTTTTATGAAAAATGTAGTTACGTCTTAGAAGTGGGGTTCACCCTCCATACGTAGTTCTACTATTGCTTAGTAATACCACGTATCAATGATGACGTGGTAACCCAATGATATTGAATTTTTACTCATGAGAGATAAAACGCCTCGCGTTACACATTGGCCTTTTAAAACTTTGTTCATGTCTTAATCTTAGATGGCATTGCGAGTTGGTTGACCGTGGTGTCGATGGATAGCTGGCCTTAGCAAGAGCTGACAACACTGCCTGACAATGCTTGTGTGACAACCCCAGATAGATATGGTCCATGCAATTAATTAGAGGCACATGTAAATAAGCAAAATATACTACATTTTCATTAAAATCTAAGGGCTTGGGGACTACAAACAACTCAAAAGAAAAGGAGACAAGACAGTAGTGTTCAATTTACTGCCCCCCAAAACACCAGAGTTTACTCACTAGACTGACTAGAGTCTGACATAGACTCCATAGACTTAGTGGAATCAGACTTTGACTCATTAACTGATTCAGGTTCCATGAAGCAATTTTTTCTCAAATTCACAAATTTGGTGCTGGCCTTCCACGACATCCACGATAAGCTTGGTGCAGTTGGCAGAAGTTCCTTTCCCAATCATAAAGATCTTTGCACCATTTATAAAGTTCAATTGCTTGGCCTCCGCTTCGTAGTCAGTCAATAAGTTAACCAGTGCTGCCTTGTAAGCCTGATTCCAGCTCGCATTTAAGTCTCTGACACCTTGATTTGTCATCGTAGAAGTCTATTGGTCTCAACCATATTGCATTAGTTGTTTGCACTAGATAGACATTAACGGCAAATCCTATGTTGACGAGGACTACGAGCACCCATTTGTCACGGTATTTCAAACAACACATATAGTTGTTTGTTATGGTTGGCTCCCTTTGTAGGCAGATATTGTCTGAAAATGAGATCACTGGGGTATTTTTGGTTGGTGTAAGTATGGACACGAGTTGGTCAAGTATAGTGTCGATGGATAGCTTGGCCTTAGTTCCTTCTTATGTTTGGGGGGGCTTTACAGCTCTACTTTGCAATTGGAGATCTTTTTCAAACAGAAACTTAGATATTATACTACATAATGTGATGTGTTTTGTCTTATATTTTGGGTGGAATTGAGCATTTTCAATTCATAAATCAATGAATAAATTTCCATTTAAGTTTTTATGTTCTTTTATTATGATTATGGTGCTCAGGCAATAAATTCAAACTTAGATTTTCTTTGCCTAAAGATCCATGTGCTAAAATATTATGTCTATAAGGACAACCTCCCGCGAAATGACCAAAGTACCCACTCTACATATAAACATACAACACGTTATCTGTTCAAAACCAATTCTCAAAACACACACTCTCTCTCTCTCTCTCAAACCCCTCCTCTATCCTCCTGATTTATCCCACCACCGCCGTCGTAATGCGTCCCTTCAACACCAATGAAGAGATCGTTGCCTCTTTTGCCTCCGCCATCTCAAGAAAGCTCGTCTTCGATCTCATTCACTCCGCATGTCTCACCTCCGACCTTTGGGAAATCGTCTGCAGCGATCTCAAGTTCTTTGATCCCAACATCACCACCAATGCCGTCTCCATCATCGCCATCATCTCCTCAACACCACCTCATCAAACATATAAAAGCGACAAGAGGGTGAGATCACAGAAGCGAGGACTGGAATGAGCTTTGGAAATAAAGGATACGAGTCAAAGCCTCCCTCTTTCTAACTCTGTCTCTCTAGAAAACCATAGCAGCAAATGATGACTGGAATCTACATGCGGTGGTCCAAGGCTGCACCACCACTTGCAATGCGACTTCAAGAAGTAATAGGTGTAAAGATACCCCAAGCTATGTTACATGGACTCTTCAAAATAAATCAAATACCCGTGTTGAACACCCGACACTTAGACAAGGGTATGGAATATGTGTCGGATACTTTTCAATGGACACTTCTTATATAATTACATATAACACTATTATTATATGTACATATTATTGTATAATTGCTAGGAATGTCTTTTTGACACTGTAAGTTACATATAGCACCATTTTATCTCACATACTTGATTAAAAATATAAAAATATAAAAATATGCTATTTTTTTCCCGAGTCCGCGTACCCTTAAATTTATGGTTTGACGAGTCCAACCTCTAGATACATACCCGCACCTGAGTCCATGTAACACCAAGACAATAGGTTAAAACATCTTCAATGGTTCAACATTTTAGCAAACATTTTCAACAAATCATGCATTGGTGCATTAAGGAGAGTCTTGATTCAATAGATAAGAGAGAAAGTGGATCTGGGAAAAATTTTCAACAAATCATGGAATATGTTTTGTTAATTTCAACAAATAAAGAAAAATTAAGTTTAGTAAATTTTAACAGATAGATTTTTTAATAATTTCAACAGATCATGGAAATATGCTCTGTAAATTTCAACAAATAAAAAAAATAAGTTTAGTAAATTTTAACAAATAGATTTTTGAACAGATAATTTCAACGATAAGTTAAAAAAATTCAACAGATAAAAAAATATTTAAGTGGATAGTCAAAAAAATTAAATGAATAGGTTGAGCGATAAAATTGAAAACAAAATGTCATAAATAATAAAATGTACTTTTTACCCCAATATTTTACAAATGTGTACTTCTCGTCATGAAAAAAATACTCATGGGACCTAATACGTTATACCCTCTCTAGATTGGACTTTTCAACAATTTTCTCTTTCTATTATGATGATGATGATGATGATGATGTCATCGTCTTTATCTATATCTTTTGTCATTTTGTTTTCCAAAGTGTGCTTTTGGTTGAGTGGAATTGAGGGTGCAAACGTATATCCTATTCACATCCTGCTTGATTCTCGTGTTGGGCACATGCTATTAGTAAAAGGAATCCCATTCATAGATATCCAACCCACAAAGACGGGTAGCATTCTCATTCTCATAGGAATCAATCAATGTTCAAATGTAGAAGAAAGTTAAAGTTACATATATGTTGTGCCAATAATTGACTGCAAGTAAAGTTAATTATTGATATATATGAATATATAAAAAAAATAATAAAATTTAGTAATACTTGATTTATAGCATCATTGAGTTAAAAATTGAATAACGTACTTAAAAAATGAAGTTATGTTAAAGATTATTTGCTAAAAACTGATGTAACATAGTTATTTAAGGTTACATGAAAATAATCATGAATGCATTAATTTTAAAGGAACTTTGATTGTATTATTAGAGCACTAAAATAACTAAATTAATTTTTAGAAATTAATTGCTAAATATGCTATTGCTTGGTTTTCTAAATATCCATTCCGTTCACTGGCATTTATTCTATAATATTATTATATTGGCACTGACTTCATATGGCTCATAAGCTCATAAGTGATGTTATGTACTCAAGTTATGTTATGTTATGTTATGTGTTTAGGCGTTAAATGAAAATTCCCAAATTTATGGACATTGAGACAAGTCATAGTACTCAGTTCTTTCTTCCTTCCCGTAGGTATGCTGATGTTTTCGTCCAACACATAAGCATGGTATTTCACCTATTTTGACGCAAAAACGTTATGGAAATAACATATTAATGAAGATATATACAATTATATGGTAAACTTAAATTTTCAATGTCTAACTAGAGTTGTTGGACAAAATCTGACACGAATACTCCCCATGTTTATTAGTGTTCATGTAACATAGTTAATGAGTGATATCTCAACCATGGTTCTAAATAGCAGTATCAGAATACAAATTAGTATCGATTGCGGTGTAATGATATCGGGAGTATTGAGCATTATGTATTGGGAATCGGGCATTGAGGTTGTGAAATTTTAAACAACATTCACAACCTTCTAAAACTCAAGGATTCTAATTTTTGACTTTCTAAATTCTATTTGGTCACATTTACATCAATTGTTTTACCCCCTTTACATCCATTAACAACAAAACTGTTAACAAATATTGAGGATTTTATTGAAATCCCACATTGCTGGGCTATCACAGCCTTGAAGCATTCCTCATACTATAAAAGATTAGCTTCCTTCTATCTTTCAAAAGCAAAACTTTCTATCCCACATCGGTGGGAGAACTAAGAAGTGTGCCACTAAGTATAAAAACGAAGCCCCAGATCTCCAAACCCAGGCAGGTTGCACACAGCTTGGGTTGAGCCACGCAACCAGCTAACTAGTCGGAAGTTTGACAGCTGTTTTTGGCAAACCGGACTGGTTTGCTGATTACTCAGCTTGTTTATCTGTTATTGGCCGGTTCGCATTGTGAACCGGCCAATTCACCTATGATTTTGGTTTTCAATACAAACCGTCCGGTTCGCTGTGAACCAGCTGGTATTTGGAACCATGATCCTCAACCCATATCAAATGAAATTTCCAAAAGCTTAGTCAAAATCTAATCCCATTGTCTCAAAATGTGGTTGAGCCGTCTACTGTAATTTTAGCTTCCAAATTTAAGACCTAATCCCATGCTTGGCTAGACATTTCAATAATTGATTTCTCGATATTGTTGCATTTCAAATTAGGCCTTGATAACCAAATGCACCCATATTGTTTGGGGAGATAGGTGGGCTTCTCTCTCTCTCTCTCTCTCTCTCTCTCTCTCTCTCTCACACACACACACACACACACGACACGAAAATATGTAAAAAATGTACTACATGACGTGTAGGGTAACAGAGATGCACGAAGTATATAGTTTAATATTTTTATTGCATGGCATATATAAGAATATAATTATAGGTCATGTGCTAGACATGTGCTTTTGAAGTGTCTGAAGTGGGCCCAAGTCTATTTTTTTTCAAATAGTAGGACATGTTTGAGGGTGTGTCTGACACATGTCGGAAAGTGTTGGACAAATGTTGTGTCATGTCTGTGTCTGCCACATCACGCTACGCCACCTTAGAAGTGTATGTGCTTCTTAGGCTAGCCTAATGGGCTTCTCTTCTCTATTTTTAGTGCCATCTAATTTATGTGGGCTATGCTGAGAAGAATCCATCTAACTTAAATCCGTGTAGTACTTGTGTTAGACTCTTGACAATGTGGTTATATGGGATGTGTCCAACATGTCTGGCTGGACATGCACTTGACAAATATATATCACTAGTAGAGCTTTATGATGAAGCCATACATAAGAATCTTCCTCTATGCATAAAAAGTTCTGTTTTATTTTTGGGCAATTCTATGTTAGTTTGTAAACATAGAGTTGTTCAAATTTTTTACTTGTCATAATTTACTGTACTTTCCTTGTTTGGTTTATTTTCAGGTCTTTCACTTCTTGAATATCCAGGATTGAAAGCTATAGATCCTGCTTATGCTTTGCCAGTTGATGTTGTAAATAGGATTTTCTTTGGCAGATGACCTAGTTGATAGACTATTTATATCAATATACTGACAGTGCTTAAATTGTTTATTATTATTATTATTGTTATTATTGTTATTATTATTATTTGTTGTGTTAAAATTGCGAAAGCCTTTTACATGAAAATATTGCACAAGCTTAGTTGATTTTTCACTGCCCTTGTCCAAAGGAGATTGCACTCAGTAATTTATAAATGCATGGCAACTAGCCCAAGGAATGCGTATAGAGGATGCCGTTGGATTACGAGGGGATGATATTTCATCAGATACATGGGGACGACATCAGTAGCTACAGACAATCCGGTCCACGTAAAATGTGAAAGTGAAGAATGTTTACCCTATAACATTGTAATGGATGTATTCACTTGCATCAGATGGAAAGTTTGGCAGGGAAGAAGTTGAATATGTTGCTCTCCTAAAGTTTTATGCTCGTGTTAGTATTCTTACATAATGCATGAAGTTCTCGTTAAAGAAAACTTGAGAGAGGACAAGATGAATGCAACTTTACACATATTTATAGTGCCTTAAAACCCGTCAATAGGGATGTCACCAGCAAGTTGATGCTTACCCCAACTGTTTTTGTAGCATTGAAATAGATATATTCACTTAAGATGGAAAGTTTGGCATGGAGGAAGCATAATTTGTTACTCTCCCAATTTCGTGCCCTATTTGTTGCAGTGAGCTCAATGGTGAGGAAGGCTATTCGTTCTCATTCTCATGCTGCCATCCAGTAGTCATTGAAGGGGGGGTGATTAGGTGATGGGGTATTTTCATAGCACTCTTTCTCATTGTAGTGTTGGTTTTCATTTTTTCTGTAGTTCCTCGCAATCTCTCTACCAAAGCCTTCACTGTTTATTATCTTTCTATGTGATTGGAGGTCATAGGCTAAGATTTCAATTATGAAGAATGAAGTGGGTTCAAAGAAGAAGAGGTGGTGGAAGGCGAGTGATTGGAGTTTCTAGGCTAGGATATTTGTTATGGTGTATGGGTTGGGTTCAAAGGAAGCGGTGGTGGCAAGGGGATGAAAGATGTTAGCCGTGAGACATGAGAATAGGTGGTGGGAGGGATAAGGACATGTCGAGTTCTCAATGGAAGAAATGAGTACGTAATTACTGAATTAAAATAGGGAGAATTACACAAAAATGAAATGTTGGATAATTGTTGAATTAAAATAGGGAGGATTACACAAAAGTGGAATGTGGGATAGTTAATTATAAAAGGGTGGGGGAATCGATTGTAATTATCCTAGAGGTGGAAAGTTGTAAATCATGTGCAAAATCTATGATTTTTTTTACATTTTTTGCTCTTTAGCCTCTCTCTCTCTCTCTCACGCGCGCGCGCTCGCACACACATCTCTCTTCGTTCTTTTTTTTTTTTCCCCGCTACATTCTTTAGATGCCTACCATCCTTCCCAGCTGCTAACCACCAACCTCTCCCATCCAACACTGTCACTGCCAACCCCATCATCTGTGCCTTTCTTACCCTTACCATTGCCCACATTTTAGTAACTCCATTTGTTGACACTAATGCTTATTTCTGTTGCTACTATTGTCACACTCAGTTGTCGTTTACCCCTATCCAACTTAACTTCAATACTAGCCCTATCCTCGCCATCTACTAGTTCCCTAGCCTTCTAGCCCCTCCCCACATAATTCTCTCTGCCCATCTGCATTCCCTTCCCTAACAATCAACAACACATTCCCTCACTAAATCCATTCACTACAGACTTCATCCCCACCTTTTGTTGCCTTCTCAGTCCCTCTCCACCCTCCACTAACTCCCTATGCTAAACCCCAAACTCTTTTCCCGCTACCAATATCATTAACCCAATTCCTCTTCCACCTCAGCCTCCTCTCACCACATAATGTTTTAGGCATCAACAAGGCCTTCCTCCAAGGACATCCACCACCAATACTGTTGTCTATGCAAAGCTAGCTGACGTAGGACAATGTTGTTAGAACTTTAAAGCTGAATTTCAATAGATTTTTATTGTGATTTCAAGCTGAAAAGTAATGGAAATTTTAGGACCTCTACTAGTGTATGGAAGAATTAGGGCAAAGGCTTAAGGTAATAAGAATATTGATTTTTGGGGCTGTTTTGGATGTTGTGAACGGTATTTGAGCTATGGAAGTGTTGAAATTTAAGAAAGAAAGGAGAAGAACATAGTTTCTAGGAATCACTCTTGCACATACTAGATATCTCACTTAGAGTTTGATTGCATCATACAATTCATAAAAAAAGTTTCAAAAGCTCTTAAAATTATTTAAAATATCAATTATATTAAATTAGAAACATTAGATAGCATGGTTCGGATTGGTCCGGATTGAGGTAAAATCAGGACCAATTCGTTATCTACAGTTCTTGAAAAATTAGAACCAATCCAATCCGTTTAAATCTTAGAACCAATCCGAATTATTCTATTTAAACACGGATTGGATCGGTTTAGGATTGCAGATTTACATAATTAAATAACAAAAAAAATATATAAAACATTTTAATTTCATAAAAATATAGGCATAGCATCATATTAGTTCCATAATAACAATATATCTTTCTATAATAGTGACATGCTGTTCTAGAATTTAAATAACTGTCAGAAAACTGGTTCCACTATAAGTATTTAGACCATTACAAATTAAAACTAAAAACCAACAAACAAAAGCAATAAAAGAAGGTACTATGCGGGTTTAGGTTTGAGTTTAGATTTTGTATGGAATAAGAGAAGATACTATGATGAGTGTATAATATAAATATAGGTTATTTGTATACGGTTCAAATCGGTTCCAATCTGGAACCGTGGGGTCCAATCCGAAATTGATCTGTGGATTATGATTTTTTTTATTTTTCAATCCGAAATCGAATCACGGATTCAAAAAACCAATCTAAACCTACCGGATTGGATTACGGATTTCACAGATTCCATACTCAATCATACTTTATATAGACTTTAAAGACTTTATATTCTAACTAGAACAAAAAAAAAAAAAAAAAAAGAAAAGAAAAAGAAAAAGAAACCTATTAAAAATAATTTGACTTTCAAAATCAATTTAAGACAAAATAAGAAACATAAGTAAAAACTAATTAACTTGACCCACAAGATAACCCACGGATCCTACAACCCAAGTCGGTAAATATAAAAATTACCACAATACCTCTAATTTAAAAATTCTACAAAATAAAAAAAAAATAATCATAAAACAAGACTATAATAATACTAGAAATGTGCTTATATATGGTTCATTGATTTTTTTTTTATAAAAATCATGCCAATTTTCAAATATTTTTCCTTATTTGAATTTATTCTTCTTTGATCTTTTTATACTCTGCGTCACTAGCCTAGCAGAAGTACTAATGAATGAGATGAGATGAGATGAGATGAGATATGATGCCTATCCATATAGATAAATAGATAAATATATCTCCGCAATAGTAACTTCATGGGTTGGGGCTGGGAAGTATGTAGTTTGTCTCGCCCCCAACCAAACGCCATGCAAGACTCGTACAAATTGCCAAATGCATGATTGCTACTCGTCCTTGCTTTGCTTGTCATCATTTTCCCTCATTTGCATTGAAGCGTTACACATGTTTGTGGGTGAGCATATAAATGCCGACCATGCCACACAAGATGTATATATAAACAACCCAATTGTTAAATATTGAGGGTGCATAGCTGGTCATTGATTCACCTTTTCCAGCGAATTTCCTTGAGGTAAAAAATGAAGCAACATGCATGTAAGATTAACTAAGAAATTGAATCTGACCAATCCGTCCAAATGAATTTTCTTTTTTTTTATTACTTTTTGGCCATATCCTATCCAGTCCTATGATTTCACTTTACCGCTGCGGTTTTCTCTATGTACACATAAACTTCTCTCTTTTTGAAAAAATAATACATTACTTTCTATAGTTTATGGACTAAAACCACATTTGCTTTTTTATCCAAATTAACGTATTGTGAGAGCCACACATCCTGATTTTGAGCAATCAGGATAAAGGTAAATTTGCACAACTTTTCTTGGGAAAACTTAGTGAAAATAAAGGACACCAGAGACGCAAAAATTGATGCTACTAAAATTACTCCATTCAATGTGTGATTGGAAAACAATTATCTTAAAATTCCTCTTGAAATTTTTTAACCTAGTGTTGCACAATGGGACCATGTTTTATTGGGTTTTTTCGTAGATACAAACGCATCATTCTTTTATGTGAAAGTGCGGGCCGGTAAAAATACATCATTCTTATAGAGACTTTGGTCAATTTTTCATCTCCTTTATTTTTGCTCTCGCGCTCACTTCTCAATGTTATATCTTTCCTGCTATTGCAAGTTAGTTGCATAGATCTCTAGCTAATTGTTGCACGGCTTGTCTTGATTCTAGGTCTTAGCATTGTACCAGACATGGAGTGTTCCATTGCATATCACATCAAGAAGATTGGAGAAAGGAGTGTTCCATTCTAGGTCGTAACTTTATTTTCTGCTCATTACACCTACATTTTTTTTTCCCCCCTCTTCTCCATTCATTTTCTTCTTCTTTTCACCATCTTCGGCTGCCATTGCAACCATCTCCAACCAGCACCCCTAGCTTTTCCCTACTGGTGACACAATCTAACCATCACATTATCTACGACACATTTCGGCAACAACACCCATATTCTAAAATGATTGTTTGATATATATATATATATTTTAATTCATAAGCATCCCAACATACTCCATCAAGCATTCCCATTTGATTTTTTTTTTCTTTTTTTGATTTTGTTTTACGTTCCCATTGATCCAAATTTTACGAACAATTTGGTACTACCGAACACATGACCTTTGTCTAGTTTTGAGCTGTCAAATATGCAAGGTGTGTCCGGTTGTGGGATGTCGAATATGATGGGTCTATATGGTTTGACAATGGATGTAAGGATGTTTCAATTTTGTTCAGTAGTGGTTGTCTGCATAATTTGGTTTTGTTCAGCAATAGGGCTTTGGCCTATTTGGTTTTGTTTAGTACTAGTGAGTACTAGTGCACCGAATAAAAGTTGAAAAATCATTTCCAAATTTGATTCAAAAATGTAAAAATAAAATAAAATAACTCATCATTTCACTTTTCTGCTGGTCATTCAACAACATTTATTTATTCATTGCCTTTTTTTATTATCAAAACACTATGATTAATACTTTTGTAAGGACCTGTGAAATAGAAAAAATGAAATGAGAAAGAAAGAAAAGAAAATAGGATTTAAGGTGGAATGAGTGTAAAGAGATATTTAATTTTTATTTTCTAATTTTTTTTATTTTTACGCTTAAGGGTAATTTTGTACATTGGTAAAATTGGAATGAAAAAAACATTTAAAATGAAGGCTGTAATGAATTAAAATCATTGTGCAAGTAGAATTACCTTTCAAATCATCCAATCCAAACTAGTTGTTATCTAAAAAAAAACCGATTGTTATTGAACCCCCTCATGATTGAAACTGAAATTATGAAAGCAACCTCAACCCCAAGCTGAAGGTAAAACCCATCCCTTGTTTTAATGAGCTAAAAAGGCAGGTCTGATTAAGAAAACATAGATACGGTTGTTTGGATCCTCTAGAGTGATCCTCCAGAGTGCGCCATGTCCCACTAACGGAAGCAAGGGCTGAGATGACTTTGATGAGGGAGACCAAAAAAAAAATTTAATGAGCTTCAATTGTTTCAAACGCAACTAAGAAATGGGGAGAGAGATAAAGGAGAAAGAGAGAAGGGGTTGAAAAAGGAGAAGCTCACTACATCGTGCTGTCCTATCGTCGCCGCTAATGAAGGAAGAGGAGGGGCTAAGCAAGAAGTTCACCGCCTCACTACCACCGACAAAAGTTCTCCCAAAACAAAGTAACCCACATTTGACTCGTCAACTTTTCATTTTACGAAACTAAAAACGACGTCAACTTCCTATTCACTCATAAACGGTTTTGACGATCCGTCTTCACTATGTGACTTGCCATGCAACAAGGAACACGTCTCCACTTAAACCCACCTTGAACGACATATGGGCCCCACTTAAATTTGGGCTCAAAGATGGCTCAAAATAAGCCTATAAAATCAAAATTTCCAACAATCTCCCATATGAATGGAATTGACAAAGAGAAAATGCAACAACATGGTGTTCTTAAAGAGAGTACAGAAATCGGAGATATTTTGCAAATGATAGATAGCTTTTGACTTTAAACCTTCCCTTGTGAGACACTATCAGATTTATTAGCTAATCAATGAACATGATGTCTTGAACTATTCAGCCATTTGTGTAAACCAAGACAATAGAACTCACACAGCATATTTCTAGACACAGTTTGGTTCTCATGATTGTGTTCATTTTGGCCCTAAATAACCTGGTACTTCATAAGTACTCTAGAGAATTGTAGCCCTTACAAAACTTATAGAACCGGCCCAGTTCACACTCATATAGGCTATTCTTATGAAAAGTATCCTGCCATACTCCACTAGGTATTCCTAGTTATAAGAATCATTAAAAGCATTGTTTATCCTAACACGCTGCAGACATCACTATTTCATCAAATGCGTAGGAGTTCGACTCCTTGTGAATCATACACAACTCGGTTGTCCCTTTGAACCTAGATCTTAGGATCTCCAATCTACTAGGTCGGGTTGCCGCTATGGTAACTCTTATTAAATAGGCTTAAGTCCCATTCCCCTTATTGAATTTTCAACTGACTCCCTTGCTAATCCTTTGGTTAGTGGATCCGTTATGCTGTCTTTAGACTTCACATATTCATTGTAAATAATTCTATTAGAGAGTAATTGTCTCACGGTGTTATGTTGATGACGAATGTGTTGTGACTTACCATTATATATATGACTCTGTACTCTACCTATTGTCGATTGACTATCACAATGTATGCATATAGCAAGCACATGTTTCGACCACATTGAAATATCTTCAAGGAAGTGACGAAGTCATTTTGCTTATTCTCTAGTTTTATCTAATGCTATAAACTCCGATTCCATAGTAGACCTAGTAATGCAAGTCTGTTTGAAAGATTTTCAAGATATAGTCGTACCACCAATAGTAAAGACATATCCACTAGTGAATTTTGAGTCTCTAGTATTTGATAATCCTTCAAGTACCGCTAGATATCTAGTATAGTTTAGCCCAATGTTACGAGTAAATCTGAGATATCTTAGAACCCTTATAATAGCTTTCCACTGTTCTACTCTTGGATTACTCGTATATCTACTTAATTTACTTACTGCATAAGCTATATTTGGACAAGTGTAGTTCATTAAGTACATTAAGCTTCCAATAATTTGGGTATACTCTAATTGAGAAATGCTTTCCTGTACATTCTTAGAAAGAAACAAATTAACATCCACGGGTGTTCTGGTAAGATGATTATCATCTTTGCTAATTTGTCAAGTATTTTCTTAATGTAATGTGAATGTGACAAAGCATATCTTTCTGGTGTTTTGGTAATTTTCATACCAAGAATTACATTAGCAATCCCCATGTCCTTCATGTCAAAATGTTCATTCAACATTTTCTTGGTAGTTTTAATCATGTCGTTATTATTACCTATGATGAGTATATCATCAATATAAAGACATACTATAACATAACTTTTGTTTGTGCTTTTAACATAAACATATTTGTCACATTCATTAATTTTAAATCCATTTGACATCATTGCCTTATCAAATTTCTCATGCCATTGCTTTGGCACTTGTTTTAAACCATATAATAATTTAACCAATTTACACGCTTTCTTTTCTTTTCCTAGAATAGAAAATCCTTCTGATTGTTCCATGCAGATTTCTTCATTTAACTCACCATTTTAAAAAGTTATTTTCACATCCATTTGATGAATTTCTAGATTATATAAAGATGCAATGGCAATTAGCATTTTAATTGATATTATTCTAGTAACTGGTGAGTATGTGTTAAAGTAATCAAAACCTTCTTTTTATCTATATCATTTAACAACAAGTCTTGCCTTGTATTTGTCAATTGATCCATCTACTTTCATTTTCCTCTTGAAAATTCACTTGTATCCAAGAGGTTTACAACCTGGTGGTAAATCTACCAATTTCCATGTGTGATTTTGCAAAAGATAGATTCAACTTCACTATTTATAGTATCTTTCCATAAAGGAGCCTCAGGACTAGACATAGCTTTATTAAAAGTTAAAGGCTCATTTCCTAACAAAAATGTTAGAAAATCTAGATCAAAAGATTTTGAGGTTCTAGCATGTTTCCTGCGCCTAGGTTCTTCTTCTTCATGTTAATCTATCTCTTGCTCTTGTACTTGATCTTTTTCTTGATCATGACTAGTAATAGCATCATAAGATCTTTGGTTAGTACTAGTCTCTTGTCCAGTTTTATTAGGAAACACATGTTCAAAAAACGATGTATTCCGAGATTCAATAATAGTATTTACATGCATTTTTGAGTGTTCTGACTTATGAATAAAAAATCGATATGCATTACTATTCTTGGCATAACTGATGAATATGTAATCAACGGTTTTAGGATCTATCTTAGTCTTTTTAGGACTAGGAATAGCCACTTTAACCAAACACCCCCACACTTTTAAGTATTTGTAGGATGGTACTCTCTCATGCCACATTTCATAAGGTGTTTGATTTACTTTCTTTCGGGATACTTTATTAAGAATATAATTAACAGAAAGTATTGTTTTTCCCCACAAGTTTTGAGGTAATCCAAAATTTATTAACGTAGCATTCATCATTTCTTTTAAAGTCTTATTTTTCTTTTCAGCAATTCTATTTTGCTGAAGTGAGTAAGGAGCGATAGTTTCATGAATTATTTTATCTTCTTTACAAAAATACCAAAAGGTTATTCATATTCACCACCTCTATCACTTCTTAGAATTTTAATTTTCTTGCCAAGCTGATTTTCAACTTCATTTTTATATTGAATGAAAGTTTCCATAGTTTCATCATTGGTTCGAATTAAACAAACGTAACTATATCTAGTATAGTCATCTATGAAAGTGATAAAATATTTTTTCCTACTTCTAGTTTGAATTGATTTAAAATCACAAACATCACTATGGATTAATTCAAGTGATTCAGTATTTCTTTCAATTGAATGAAAATGCGTTTTAGTTAATTTTGCCTCAATACAAATTTCGCATTTATGATTTGGATCAATTTCAAATTTAGGTAAACATTTCATATTAATTAAGCTACACAAAGATCCATAATTAACATATCCTAGTCTATCATGCTACAAATTTGAAGACTCAAGCAAGTAAGAAAAAGATATATTTTTATTAATCATAAAATATACAATAGTCATTACATTTATTTTGAAAAGGTCATCATTCATATAACCTTTTCCTACATACATCCCATTTTTTGTAAGTACAAATTTGTCAATCTCAAAAAGTAGCCTAAACCCGTTCTTGCTTAACAAAGATCTGGAAACAAGATTCTTGCGGATGTTCGGTACATGCAACACATTGTTGAGGGTGAGTTCCTTTCCAAATGTCATCTTCAAAATAACTTTTCCTTGTCCTTTGACTTTAGAAGTCGAGGAGCTGCCCATGAACAGTTGTTCTCCATTGTCCACCACAGAATAAGAGGAGAACATCCTTTTGTTGGCACAAATGTGACGAGTAGCACCAATATTTACCCACCATCCTTTGAGATTTCCGACAATGTTGACCTCAGAGACAATGGCTGAAAGGTTTATGCCATCAATACCATTGGAGATTCGGTCCACTTCAGTAACATTGGTTTGAGCAGGTTTCTAACTTGAACCTTTTTTTTCTTTTGCGCTTACTACGACAATCTTTGGCCCACTGTCCTTTTTTCTCACAGATGTAGCATTCGCCATTAAACTTGAATTTCTTGGTTTCCCCTCCCTTAGAGCCTTGTGAGGAACTTTCTTTGGTAAATTTTCATTTTTTTGCTTTTAGTGCATGTTCCACTACATTAACCTTTAACTCCATAGGATGCTTTCCAACCATCTTCTTACAACCCTCTTCTCATAAGTTCGGTTGTCTTACTTAATCCTCAAATGCTCAATCAATTCATCTAAAGTCATTTCTTTGCGCTTGTGTTTGAGATAGTTCTTGAATTCCTTCTATCCTTGTGATAATTTTTCTATTAGGGCAGGAACTTGCAAGGACTCACTTAGTGACATGCCTTCAGCATGGATGCCATACAGAATGAGTTGGAGATCTTGAACTTGGTTGATCACAGTTTTTGAATCAACCATTACAAAATCTAAAAATTTGCCCACCACGAATTTTTTCGAGCCAGCATTTTCTGTTTTGTATTTTTTTTCTCCAACGACTCCCATAATTCCTTTGTCGTCTTAATAGGGCTATAAACGTTGTACAATGTATTATCAAGCCCATTCAAGATATAGTTGCGGCAAAGGAAATCCGCATGCTTCCAAGCATTGACCGCAGCAACTACTTGTTGGTTGGTTTTCTTACCACCCAAACCCGCCCCTATAGGGTTAGCATCGTAATTAGCCAGTAATCTGAGATTACCACAGGTCTTCCTTTACAAATCAAATAATTGAGGCTAGTGGAAGCTAATAGACAAGAAAATAAATGTCCAACAAGCTGTGTAGGCTTAACTGGAACAAAATGAACTATTTTATATACCCATACATCAATCCATGGCAAGGTTGTATATCAAAACATAAACAAAAGAGGGATTACAATTCCATCTTCCACAGAAACATAAGAAGCAAACCAAAACCATGCATGACATGTGATTAAATCCCAAAAATGTGATCTTCGGGCCACTCCAAAGCCTCCACACATGACCGATGGGAACCTCGCGGTGAGGCACAAAAGTTGTCTTGACAAAACGGAGGCTAGGTTGACATCACTAAGTCCCTTCGTGTTCCTGATCACCTACATACATATATAAAACAATGTGCTAGAGCCCAGTGAATAACAACAGTATAAAGGGGTTATGAATGATGTCCTTATTGTAATTCAAATTGAGTAATTATAGAAGTAATAGAAAATCAGAATCATGTGCTTAACAGATACATATTTCGTACAAAAAACAAGAGTTATCGTGGTACATCCAATAGCAGAACAATACAGATGGTCATGAAGACTGAACAGACGTATATGATGGCCATCAATACAGTAAACAGAAGTTCCAAGAATTGGAACTGATAGAGATCTATGTAACAATAACAGTAAACAGATGCTAAAGATGCCACAAATATAGTTCAGGAAAACATGACAATCATTCATTTGAACAGAATCATCATTTCGTAAAACAGAGTATAATACAAGTCAGAAATATTCATAATTGAACATATCTTTACAAGGTTATTACTCACAGTCAGCTTCTCCAATTACGTGGCTGGAACGCAGCGTTTGACCTATACAGACACATGTAAGCATAACACGCTCAATTCACAGTTCAATTCCTTAGTTGGTTCTTCAATTGATTCAACTCTATCATTACTTGTTTGTTTGATTAGCCTTAATTGTTCTTTATACTCTTTTATGCATGAAATGCATATGAACATAAAATACAGGCTAAAACCATCCTAACGGAGGCTTGCAAGATAGAAAAATGAAGTAGAAAAAAGAAACTAAGCCAGCCTGAAAACTGCATGTGCGGTGTGCTTTGGCCGTATGTGCGGTAGCGGAACTCCCACTGCACGTGCGGCAGCACGTGCAATTATTTCAAAATCAACCCACGAACAGGGCAGGCTTGGTTGCATGTGCAGGGCCTCGGGCTGCACGTATAGTTTGGGTTCTTCTCCAGTCCAAAATTCTGCTCTAAATTTGGGACTGAATTTTCCAAAATCCAACTTCACATTCATGAAAATCAAAATCCAAAACTCACAAAAACATGTTGAATAACCAAGTTCTAACTTCAAATTAAACCATGTCTTCAAAACAAACCCATTTGTATTGAAAAAGAAAATATCAAAACTTTAAATTTAAAGCAAAATCAAGAACCATGGAAATGTAAAAATCACGCAAGAAACAAGGAATTGAACAAGAATGATGCTAGGTATGTCAAAATCTTTAACTACTTCTTTCAATTTCTCCTTTTAGGGTTCTTGACATGAACTACACCATTTAATCCCTAATTTACCACTTAGATACTACAAATTCAAGAGTAAACAATTTAGATTCAAGAATTTAGAGAAGAGTTCTTACCTTAAAGGGTTAGTTTGGTGAAGCTTTGTTCAAATCCGTCTCTTCTCATTTTCTTCTTCTTCTTCTTCTCTCCTCTTTCTCTTATGAGTCTCTAGAATTCTCTCCATCTCTCTCAGATATTTTTGACCTAACACATCTACAAGTCTCTCATTTTTTTATTTCTTTTAATGTTGAGGCTAATATATCACATTGAATTAAATTACACCACTTATGCACTTAATTAAACACCATACACTACTTTAAGTCAAACAACCTTAATTATACCATAGTGGAATAGGCTCTAATTTCCTATCCTAACATTCAATTTCAACCCCTATGGTTTAACGATTCAGACAGGTCTATTTCATATACTAACATATTTGTCAATCAAAACATAATTCAAATAGCACATGGCACACAATTAACACACACATATAAGCATATAAGGCATATAAGTCATATGTAAACACATAATTAGGGTAAGCCACAAAATTAACAGTTAATTAAGAAGGCGGGTGTTACAGGTTTCATCCTTTTTCAGAACAAGAGCATCTTCACGATGGAAATGCACCAGATTTAATGTCGTAAGATAGAACAACATTTTCTATTGCTATCTTTTAAAGTCAGTTCTTAGGAACTTTTCTGGCTTCTTCCCATGATTCACCGAGACTGTCACAACAACAAGAGGGATATGGGTAGTCGCAACACCGATTGAATTAGAGGTTTGAGCAATTTTGGTAGCCATTGAATTCTAAATTATAAAACAGAATTATAAAATTTTATACTACACAGAAAATTAAACCAAAAAACACAGAATATAATTCTGTAAAAAATAAAAGAAACAAAGTTGTAATTTTTATTTCGAAGTAATTTGAAAATAAACTTTTATTTAATCAAATTAACTCCACACAGAATATTATTTCTGAAAATTTCTGACAACTTTACACACAAAATAATTTCTGCAACAAAAATAAAAAGAAATTTTGAAAGGAAACAAACGAAAAATTCTATATAAACAGAATAATTCGAATCTATCTTAAGATTGTTGGAACAATCTTCTATGTAAAAAAATAAAACATAAACAAAGTAAATAAATTACTTACAAGAAAGAACAGCAAAATGCGTTCAAGTCAAGTGTGTGACACTCTGTTTTTAAGACAGATTGATCGCCGCACAGGTGCTTATGGATTGTCGGCATCTATCTCCCAAGATACAATGATCACTCACACAGATTGTAGTAGCACTACAAACAATATGTTCTGCCGAACTAAAACTTGAGTTCTGAAACTCTCTTAAACCTTTAAGAACTAGTATGAAGAATAATGTAGCGCAGAAGGAAAACAGAAAAGCAAAAAATGGAATGAATTGAATCTGCTGGAGGGTCCTGTATGTATAGGCCAAGAGGTGTCTGTTCAGAAGGGCAGAAAACCCTTCGAACATGTGTGAAACCTGGAATCGCTGAAAATTGAACAGAGCCGTCCGGGAAGCAAAAATTCCAGTTCGAATTTTGGAGCAAAAGTTTGAATTAATCAGTTAGGATTTCAAATTTTCCCGCAAGAATTTGAAAAAATTCAAATGGATTTTGTCAAAAAAAATTAAGCTAGGACCCGACTTGACTCAACCCACAACTCGTACCCGTGCCCGGTTTGGCCTGACGCTACCGGACGGCAACGCACGCTCATGTGTGGTGGATTTGAGTCATATCCACTTTGTCCATAACTCCTCTCCTTACAAAACTTGGGATGCCCCTTGGGGCACATCTCAAGTATGCCATCCTAAAGTTTATATACTCGTATAAGTTCTCTTATTGTTTCTATATGGGACACCCAAAATAAGATAACCCATATTTGACTCTTCAACTTGTCATTTTACGAAATTGAAAATGACATCAACTTCCTATTCACTCATAAACAGTTTTGATGATCTGTCTTCACCATGTGACTTGCCATGTGGCAAGAACAACATCATCGCTTGGACCCACCTCAAACGATGTGTGGGCCCCACTTAAATTTGGACTAAAAAATGGTCCAAAATAAGCCTATAAAACCAAAATTTCCAACAACCCTTAACATTGATCGTTTGATCAACAGTGGTACCGAGGTTGAAAGGGGTTTGATTCTTGTATTCTTAACTTTAACATTCCCAAAAATCACAATTTTGATTTGGGGGTTTATAACTTCATAGGCGGTGTAGACACCCCATTTTTGATGGCCCTCAAGACTTGGATGTTCTTGCAGGTACATCCAATGATGAGCCTGATTACTCGTTGAGTGCTCAAAGTCCTCAGCGGAACACCACAGGTTTGAACCTTTCAAACCCTGTATCCATTTTGCCTCCTTTTTGGACCATGTCTTGGTCTCTCTCCTCATGAGTCTTTGGTATTCGCTGCCACCTATGAGGGCAACCACTAGAGCTTGTTCATCGCCATCAATGATGCCTTCCTAGCCATCAGTGATGGCCGGCCGGCCACCAGTGTTTTTTGCAAATATTTTGTTGCCAACTATGCTACCTGTTTGCACAGATGCTTGCATCTGTCCACACGGAGGGTTGGATCTCCTTGTATAGAATTCATGTTTTCTATATATAGGAGGCCCTCCTCATGTTTTGAGGTTGGAAGATTTAAAACTCAAAAATTCTCTCTCTCTCTCTTTCTCTCTCTTTCTCTTGAAATTTTGTGCTTAGTTGTTAGCTACACTCTACTTTTTCATATCAATCCTTAACCCAAAGTGATCACCTTTGAGCTAAGGTCCCATGAGGTCTTGATTGAGCTCTTGAAGGTGGTTTTGGCTTGCATTTGTGCCTAAAGTGGTGCTTAGCTTCAAGAGGTATAACACTTGTCTTTTAACTTGTTTTAATACACTTGTTTCTCTATTTCTTCCCACTATTTTTGGGCCATTTTTGAGTCATAAAAACTCTGTCAAGATGGGTTGAAATTTGTGGTTTGAAGCCATTTTAAGGTGGGGGGTGGCTCACCCTTCTTTGTACCTTGTTTGTAAGGCTTCTTCACTTGTGTTTCTCGTCTTTAAACCATCTTTTTGATCCTTTAAACATTGATTTTCAAAGTATTTTCAGTAGCAAAAAATATGTTTTGAAGTCCAAAATTGGAGGGGTTAGCTTCCCCTTCTTGTGTCTTGTTTGCTAGCCTAGTTAACTCCATGTGTTAGCATATTTTTCTAGCTTTTTGTGTCATTGTTCCAGCATGTTTTTGCCCTTGTTTTAGACTGCTTTAACTCTGTTTTTGTGAAATCCCTAAAAAAAATATATTCTCTTTAAAAACCCTTATGTTTGAATTATTTCCTTGAAAGCCCCTCAGTTTCTTGAATTATTTCGAATCTTGCCAGTTAGCATTTTTTTTTGTAATCGAAACAGGAATATCCTAGCCGAATTAGGTTCCTTAGCTTAATTTAATTTAATTCTACATAAATAAGGTTCTAAAACATAAGTTTTATTCCAAGCCCTCACTTCTTTTTATTAATTTCAAGATTTGCCCCAAAACTAGTACATGTACTTTTTATACTATAGGTACCATCAAATCAATTTGAGATCTATATATATATATATACATTGGGAAATGTGTCCATAGCACCTATATATTAAATAAAAAAATTCCCCATTTCCCTTCCCCATGGCCGGCCAAATTAGGAGAATGTAAGGGACCAATTTTCAAGACTTGTAATTATGATATTCTAGAAGCTCTAGTACCTAGTACCCTTAAATCTAGGGTTGTGTTCCCAACACTAGTTCCATTCCAACTAGAGGCCAACTAAATATTGTCTAATCACGTGATTAAGTTCCCTAATCACTCCCTATTCCATTAGACTCCAAGTAAATCCAAACTTTTCAATCTAATTCCAACTAGTGGGCCTTTATGTCTTTTTACACCAAAATTGCCTATAAATACAACCACCCCCCTAGCATGGCATACACAAACAACACACACTCACACACATTCGACCTAGAGGAGAGCAAGAGAGAAGTCTTGAGAGGGAGAGGAAGGAAGAGGAGGGCAATCTTGTTCAAGCCTAGCAAGTACGCCACAACGCAACTCTCTCTTTTATTTTCCTTTTTCAAATACATGTTCTTAAGGGATCTACCCATTGTTTTTAGATGTGTTATTAATGATTTCCTTGTGTTAAAAATGATAAGAGTTGAGCCATGATTCTACCTCTCTTGTAGTTCCCCTCATTTCGGTACAAAACTATCTTTTTCATACCAATCTCTCAAACTTTCCAAAGACACACCTTCAAGCTAATTTTCTGAGTTTAATATATATTATTTAGCATGTTTTCATCACAAAAGAAATGAAAAATTTCCCATAGTGGATCCCTTTTTCACAAATCTTCTTGTTTTGGGTATTGTGCCTTACGAATCTATTTTCACAGCCAACTTTCAAAATTTCTAGAAAAATGTATAAAATTATTCTGGGCCTCCATTTTATGTCAAAATCTTCCCTAAGGAGTTATCTTTCAACTAAAATTGGTTTCATTGAAAACGAGTGAGCAATTTGTGAGAAACTCCAATTTTCGTAATGGTCGACGAATCTGGACAGCATTGAAGTGTTTCTTAAATAACTAAAAATCTAGAAAAGCTATCCTATTTCCGAAATATGTTCTGGAAACTAGATTAAATTATCTACGAACCATAGGGAGGCCGAGTTTGGTAAAAATCTAAATTAGCCCTTTTGACTTTAATCTTTAGATGGTATTGAATCTGGAAATTTAGTTTTGCATGGGTGTTTTATGCTCTTATGTTCATGAATATGCTTATTAGTTTATGATCATGTCTTGGTATGGTATTTCATGTGTTATGGTTATGTTCCTTATCTTCTTCATTTTAATGATGCTCATGCTTATGTGGATATTACTATCTTGTTGAGTTTGTTCTAACTTGACTTAAAACATTGATCCAAACGGAAAACTTAATTGGGATGGTATTGGATTTTTGATCACTTGAATATGGAAGAGATGATAATGTGTTATGTATGGATTGATGGGACGTGCTCCCTAATTGAAGGTTAAGTCTCAAGAAGTAGTTGTCGCTTAAACCCTAGTATGAAACGGACGTATTCGGACTCTTTGCGATGGTATGATTGGTGAGATAAGGTTGGGTCCGGATAGGACATTCAAGAAAATAAAACTTTTTTTGGAAGTATAAGGTTGGATTCAGGAGATAAAACCTTTTTTTTTTCGGTCCCTTTTGAGGCCTCATGGTTGGCGCTTACGTGGTATATAATTGTTGGTAGGCATCCAAGGTCGATTCAAAGCAAAGACAAAGGGAGAGTTCGAATAGTCAGGTGTCCAATTCTTGTGATTGGGAGGATGAAATCTCTTTGGGGGATTTCTAGAATACTAACTGCTAACATTATAACCTTGTTATCTATTTGAATGACATGCTCATTTTCTCTATTATTGAAATTGTTGTTATTGACTTGAAAATCATGTTTCACTACTTGTTTGCCATAAATGTGATGGTGTATTGGATTGGGAAAAAGGGATGGGGTGTGTGTGCGTTTACTGGGCATTCAAAGCTCACGACGTTCCATGCCAGGTATTGAAGACTATTAGGTTGGTCGAAGGCAAAGCTAAAGTATTTGAGGACGTATGGCTATCCTATGAGAGTTAGGAACTAGTTATGTTAAACGTGTTTTGAGATTGTAAGTGATAGATCCCATGTTGTATTTAAGACATGGTTTTTGTAATTTGTATATATATAACATTTATAACCTATCCTTATACTCCGTTAACTCATGTAGGCCTTGTGTTAATACCCTGTCAAGATCTGTCAAAAAGGTAGCTTTGCTATGTAAGGTGGTTGGACTTAGAAAGGAAGCTATTTTGACTCCTCCGACCTTCTTGGGATCTTGCTTGGTTATTAGCCAAAGGACTCATTAGTGACATTTCCTACTCTTGCAATCTTAGATAAATCCTGTATTTAATGGTTTATATATTATCTGATGTTCCCGATTTTGGGGCGTCACAGTTTTGGGTTGTTTGGATCAGTTGGGCTTTGTTTTACATGGTTGTAGTGTAATAGTCCTTACAAGTTTGGTGTTTTAGGTCATTAGGCACCTCTTGTTTGAGTTGGTTGCATGCTTTGGTGTTGTTTTGCACTTCATTTCGGCCCTAATCACCTTTGCAATCTCCCTCCTTTCTTGGTTTTTCTTTTTGTTTCGAAAGTTGTTTCAAGTCACTCATGTGCCTAAGTGTGGAATTGAGGTTTCATACTTAATGGTTTAATCCCTTTGGGGGTTCATTACCAATGGTATAAGACTTCTTTCATACCCAAAGCAACTTGTGTTTTGAGCCTTCTTTCCATTAGAGGACTCTAACTCACCTTTTGGACTTAATTGGATTAAGGAATAGTTAGTAAGTTAAAATGAGTAACTAACAAACTTGGGGCTAAAATTGAGCAAGATAATAACTTGTGTGTTGTGTTTTCAATTGGACATTAATTGAACACAAGGAAAATTGGGACATTTCATACTCAAAGTGATGTAATGTCTCAAGTTTCCTAGGTCTCCATTGCCCTTGATCATGCATGATAAGGTGATGGTTCTTGAGTGTCTTGTTTTGCATTCATTGAGCTTGCATACCTTGAATCACAAGCCATCATGCAATGAAATTGCTTAGATTGGTGGTTTGTGGTTTAGGTTTACAACTCCTTGGATTTGTCCATGAAAAGAAGGAGTGAATTGTGCAGATAATCCTTGGAAAAAAACCTTCTTTTTGCTATGTTTGTACTCTATTGTAGCATGGTGATCTAGTGCATCAGTGGCCGGTAGGCCACCATCCATGGCTGGTAGTGGACTATTGATGGCCGGCAGGCCACCTTCTTGGCTAGCAGATGGCCAGCAGCATTCATCCATGGCCGGCTGGCCATTGATGTAAACTTCAGCAGAATTTTGGTAAGGTGGAGCAGAAAGGTTCTGGAAATGTTCAACTCTGCAAACAGAGGCTTTTGAGAGCAAAACGGAGGTCTTTTCGGGTGAAAACCGAGCATATGCATCTTTCACTTCCCGAGGTGGAGTAGTGGCAGCATAGTTAGGAATGTTAATTGCTTAGTTTACTTGCGTTTGTGTTGTAAATTAATTAGTTAGCTTACTAGTTAATTCATTGAAGTGTTATAATAATTAGTTAATTAGTTTAGCTATTTGTTTCATTTGGTTTATAATAATTAGCTCAATTAGATTAGCTTAATTAGCTTAGCCCTAATTAGTTGCTAGTTAGTTAGCTTTTATTCATTCAGACTCTCCTTTATGAGAGCAAAATGTAATAATGTGTATGTCTTCTAATCTCATGTCTTTCTCCCTTTTACTTAATCGCTTTTGATGGTTAGATTAGGGACATGTCTCAAATTAGCATATCTTATGCTTGCACACATTCATCTTGTCTTGCATGCACCGAGGCTCGGCACATCATTCAAACTGCATTGTCATTTCAATTACTTCTTTAAATACGTGCTTAGACTGCATGTCTTGAATCGAATCATATGCCATATTAGTAGCCGAGCCTATTAATTGCATTCTTTGCATGTGTTGCATTAGACACTTTGTATAGTTAGGAATCATGCATATTTTTCTAACTTATGTTTTCTTAGCTTGGAGTACTAGGTGAGTTTTAATGCTTTAGCATACTTGCATGAGTGTGAGTGTTGCTATGACTAGCATGCTTACCATGAGACTAAGTGCTTATTCGATAAACTGTTTGAATGCCTGTTGTAGACACCCCATTTTTGACGGCCCTTTAAGACTTGGATGTTCTTGTAGGTACATCTGATGATGAGTCTGTTTGCTCGCCGAGCGTTCGAAGTCCAAGGAAGAACGCCACAGGTTTGAGCATTTCAAACCCTATATCCATTTTTTCTCATCTTTGGACCATGCCTAGGTCTTTTCAGCCTAAAGTTTATGATGGCTTGCCAGCCATCCTTGGAGGCTACTGGCCATGACTTCTCCTTTGTTAGCCATTGATGTGTATTATCTGCCATCAATGAGGCCTTGCCGGTGCCACTGATGGCCAGCCGACCACCATTGTTTGCTGCAGATATTTTGTGCTAATTGTTTGCACACATTCATGCATCTTCCTACACGTGTGTGGCTGGATGTTTATGGGGGAAATTTGTGTTTTCTATATATAGGAACCCTCTCTCTCATGTGTAGGGGTTAGAAAAATTTGAGACATAAAAATTTTCTCTCTCTAGATCTCTCCTACAATTTTGTGCCTAAGTGCTTGTTTTCTCTACACTTTTACATACACTACCTTAACCAAAGTTGCTAGTCATTGAGCTAAGGCAACTTGGGACCTTGTTTAAGCTCTAGAAGGTGGTTTTAGCTTGATTTTGTGCTTAGAATTGCCCTTTGCTACAAGAGGGAGTTTACTTGCCTTATCAACTTTGTTTTGCAAGCATGTTTTACCATCTTTTCTTACTGTTTTGGGGCAAGTTTTGAACTCTAAAAAGCTCTGTTTTTGTGGCTTAAAAATGGTGGTTTAAGCCCTCTTTAATTAGGAGGTGGTTCACCATTCTTGTTTATTTGTGTGTAAAGTTTTTGTGCCTTTATTCATCACTTTAAAACCAACTTTTTTGGGCCTTTTAACCACTGAATTTCAGAGGTTTTTCAGTGGTAAAAAAATCATTTTGAAGTCCAAAATTGGAGGGGTTAGCCTCCCCTCATTGTGTCTTGTTTGCATGCCTAGTTAGCCTCATGTGTAAGCTTAATGTTTAGCTTTTTGTGGCTCAAGTCCAGCATGTTTTAAGCTCTGTTTTGACCTATTTTAGCTCTGTTTTGGGCTGGTTAAGTCTTTTGAATCTTGCTTTTCATAGTTGTAGTGTAAGTTTCTTGCACTAGCTTGTTGTTTTAAGGCTTTAAACATCATTGATTTGAGTTGATTGCATATTTTAGTGCTTTTTCTACTTCATTTCAGCACTTATAATCTTTGCAATCTCCGTCATTTCTTTACTTTTTGGTTTTTCCTTGAAAGTGGTTTCAAACCAATTGTTTGCCTAAGTGTGAAATGGAGGTGCTACACCTAATGGTTTAATCCCTTAGGGGGTTCATTACCAACAGTTTAATGCCTCTTTCATGCCCAAAGCAACTTATGGTTTGAACCATCCTTCCATTAGAGGACACTCACCAATGGACTTAATGGATTAAAGGATGATTTGGTAATTAAAATGAGTAAGCAAAATTGACAAGTAATAGAGGCAAGATAAGCATCTCTTTGCGTTGCATTGCATGTGTTCAAATCGGATGTTAATTTGAACACGAGGCAAATGGGACATTTCATACTCAGTAGTGATGAAATGCGCCATTTTCCTAGGTCTCCATTGCCCTTGATTATGCATGATGGGGTGATGGCCATTTGAGTCTTGTTTTTGCATTTATTGAACTTGCACAATTGGTTTCACAAGACATCATACAATGAAATTGCTTGATTGGTGATTTTTTGAACCAAATCTTGTCCCTCCTTTGATTTCCCCATGAAAAGGAGAGACAAGGTGTGCAGACAGCCCTTGGAAAAACTCTATTTTTTGCTCTGTTTGTGCTCTGTTGCAGCATGGTGATCCAATGCATCAGTGACCGGCAGTGCACCATCCATGGTCAGCAGTGCATCATTTCTGGCCGGCAGGATATCTCACTGGCCGACAGATGGCCGGCATGCCACTGATGTAAACCTCAACAAAGATTTGGTAAGGTGGAGCAGAAAGGTTCTGAAGTATGCATAACCCTGCAAATAGAGACTTTCGAGAGCAAAACAGTGGTCTTTTAAGGCCAAAAATGAGCATATGCATCTTCCACTTCCCGAGACGGAGCAGTGGCAGCATAGTTTAATGTCTTACATGCTTAGTTCGTGTACATTGGTGTTATAATTTAATTAATTAGTTTGCTAGCTAGTTAGTTAAAGTGTTGTAATAATTAGTAATTAGCTTAGCTAGTTATTCATTTGGTTTGTAATATTTAGTCTAATTAGCTTAATTAAATTAGCCTAATTAGATTAGCTTAGCTCTTATTAATTCGGACCCTCCTTCGCGATGGCGTAATGTTGTAATAAGTGTGCGTGCGTGTGTGTATATTTTCCAACCCCACGTCTTTCTCTCTTTTATTTAATCGCTTTCGTTGGTTAGATTAGGGACATGTTTCACTTAGCATATTGCATGATTGCATCCATTCATCTTGTATTGCATGCATCGAGGCTCGACGCATCATTCAAACTGCATTGCTATTTCAATATCTTATTTGAATATGTGTTTAACCTCATATTATTGAAATCAATCCATATGACATATTAGTAATTGAGCCTATTAATTGCATTCTTTGCATGTGTTGCATTAGGCATCTTGTATAGTTAGGATCATACATCTTTCTAACTAGTTTTTGTTTTGGCTTGGAGTACTAAGTAAGTTTTTATGCTTTAGCATAATTGCATAAGTGTGAATGTTGCCATGTTTCGCATGCTTTCCATAAGGCTTTGTGCTTAAATGCTAAACTGCATGAATGCCTGTGGATGAAGGCTTGTTGTTTGAATTGGAACAATTCAACAAATGTGAGTTTTAAGCCCACTTTGTTGAGTAGCAAATCTTGTTTTAAGCCCACTATGTTTGGTGGCAAATTCGCAAACTTTAAGCCCACTTGAGGTGGCAAATTCAAACCATTTTCGCAAACAAACATGAGTTGAAATTTTCCAAATTAAGCAAACTAGTCTATACTTGCTTATGCGCATCACATAGTAATGTTAGTTAATAACCGTAATAAGAGCACATAATGTTTGTAAAATATCATATCGTGATTAGTAGAGGCCGATCTTTTGATCGGGCGAGCGGGAGTGCTTAATGCATGACCTTCCCCCTTCGTACCCAAGTTCCCGAGCTGAGGCAACTTTGGTGACGACGGACACGCGGCCTTTGGCACGAGTCAGGGTTTCCTAAATTTCTCAAAAATATAAAATATTTAGGTGGTGACTCTGTATCTGGCAAAGCAGTCCAATTTTGGCATTAGTTGATTTAAAATCGATTTTTCAAAAAGATTTGCCAGATTTGGACTCTTTGGTGTTTATCAGTTTCACATTGCACTTATGAGACAAGATTCAGAACTGCAGGAGTCCGCACTGTGGGCTTTTTTTTCAAACGTTTCGAAAGGGGGTGCAGAAAAAGGCGAGTCCACAGTTTCTGGCGACTCTGCTAGGGATTTAGAGAACTTGTCACGAACTTATGATATGTTCTTTTATCTACACTTATGTGTTTCTTTGCATTTGCATTTGCATCGGCACACCTAAGTCACAGTGTTTGCCATTTGCTATTCCTGAGCGGTTTACTGAAGGCTTGCTTTGACAAGCTTGCCAAAAGGCTGACCGGTTGCGGGCTGTAATAACCCGACCCTTGTCTATGATTCTGGTATACTTTCAGTTCCCTTATTCTGTATATTTATATGCTTATTGTGAAATTCCTTGCGGAATTACGATTAAGTAAGTGAATCCCATGTTTAAGGATGTCTATCTGTTGAACAAGAAAAGTATCTGTTGCATGTAGAATATTAGAAACAGAAATTGGAAGCCTTAGGAGCTTAATTATCTGAAATTAATTTTACATATGTAATCAGCATAATTTTTATGTAATTTTAAGCATGTTTCGGAAATTTCAATTTGGGGATGCTTAAACGATTAATTTTCGTCCCTATTCAAGCCTTATATCTATATATGTTTATAAGAGTCTTATTGACCTTAAGACTTAGGACCCTCTCATAAATATATCTCCTAAGAGAAATGAGGGAAGGGAGGAATTGAAGAGTGGAGGAAGGAGATCATCAAAGGTTGGGAATTTGAGGAAGTTTAAGCACAAGGTATGTACAAGGCTATCCCAATTAACTCCTATAACTCTTCTTCTTCTTAAGATGTGTGAAATATGTTCATGATCATGTCACTTAGGGGTTGGAATTATGGTTCTATGTGTGTGTGTAAGAAGTTAATGGACAAAATAACCTTACTTGGGTGTTTGATTCAATTGGAATTAACCATGGAGAAGTTATATTTTACCTTCTTATTTTGAACTCAAGTATGTATGCATGGCTTCATATCAAGGTATGTTTATGGGTATGTAAAGGTAGAACTTTCATGGATTTGTGTATGTTAAACTAAAGTATATTAGTTTAATGTATGGAATTGTTATTGTATTTATATGAGTTTAGGCCATGTTTTACCAATAATGAAGGTTATTTTGAGTCTTGTTCATGTTCACCAAAAGGTGGGATTTTGCAAGAATTTTCGGACAATTTTAGGCCGCCAGACGCGGAGAATCCTTGCCAGACGTCTTTGGAGTCACGGCCGCACGTACGGGAAATGGTGAAAAACAGGGGCTTGGCTACTGCCTAAAAGGCACGTGCGGGGCATTTTGCCGACGCGGGCTCTGACGCGTGCGGCTCATGTTGAAAAACTCGGATTGCTCCGTTTTGCGTGTAGAACCCTCTAATGTTGTCAGAATATTTATTTGATGCCTTTTCGATATTTATAAATTCATTCAAAGTAAAGCGAAACGGAACGTAACTTGATATGAAAAATGAACTAAGTGTAAGTTGTGAATGTGTGCAGGGCACACTCCGGGAGGAACAAGCACGTCATCTCAACGCTGTGAGTAGTAGTACGATAGTCGTATGTTCACTCATTGTTAATGATTCTTATCGTTAACCTAATGTTCCTTGCAAGTAATTATGTTAATAATATATTGATTGGAAAGTCTAGAGACATTATCGAGCAGTACATTCTATTTACTGTTGACAAAGGTGTATGCTTTTATATGTTACTAAGTAATAGATCAAGTGAACGAATCAACTGAACGTATATGCTTTTATATGAGTAATGATGTTCATTCTTGAAGAACGGATCCTTGGAAGAATTAGAATATTGGAAAGCTATTCAGAAACCACAACACAAGTGCAAATGTTTAACATTATTACGCGACTCTCATGGGAATGTGTTTTATTCTATCTTCGTTAAGCGTACGATAATAGCATGACATGACAAGAAATGCCCTAATTTCTAACGTGTTACGTTTTGAATCACTGAATGATGGTCCATTTATATAAAGGTATTTAAGGCATCCTTAACACAAGGCCCTTACGCGGGGGTAATAATACCGTGGTTAAAAAGCTTAAGTATGTTATGTTACCGCCATATATGTTACAAGTTTACGTATATTACAAGTTCAAGTATGTTACAAGTTCTCAGTACCGGGGAATTCCTTCATGGGACTAACAAGAATGCTTTATATTGATTTGTTAACGCTATTGAAGTGCCACGCATAATCAGGTACAAATTCCGATTTCTGTTTATGATTCAAGTATAATGCATAAGTTTGTTTCCGTTATGGTGTGACATGATGAGTATGGTTCGGTATGGAACAAAGTGCTACTTGGAACTACGTGCTACCTTGTGAGCCACCTCTAGAGTCCATGTGAGACACCTCTTGAGTCCATACATACATGAACTAGACTTAAAGCCAATATGGGCCTATGGCCATCCTGTATTTTTGGTATAGAGCAAAGTGCTGTACGGAACTAAGTGCTGCAGTGCGAGTTACCTCTAGAATCCGTACGAGCCACCTCTTGAGTCCATACATATATGAAAGTTACGAGGCTAATAGCCGTTATGTGAAAGTTATGAGGCCAAGGGCCATTACGTATAAGTTGTTATGATATGAAACAAAGTGCTACACGGAACTAAGTGCTACAATGTGAGTCACCTCTAGAATCCGTGAGAGACATCTCTTGAATTCATACAAGTATGTTCAAGGGCTTAATGCCAAATTGTTTAAGGGCTTTACGCCACCATGTTTAAGGGCATCATGCCACTTTATTCAAAGGCTTTAAGCCATTATGATGTAAGATGTGATGTTTCAAGCTTTTATGTTTCAAGAATCTGAATACGTATGTGCTAACTATGTGAACTCGTGATTTTCATACGCTTTGATATTATGTTCAAGTTAAGCATTGTTTATTTATGTATTACTATTCACTGAGTTTCGCTCACTTCGTGTTATGTCTATTCTGTAGGTAATCACTTTGGGAGTCCGTCCGAACCCTTGATGCTCACCCTTCAGTTATCAACATTAGTATGCCCAGGCTCCCAGACCAAGTCTATGCATTTATGTCAAGTTTTGTTAAGATTTTGGCTTGCACTTTAATTATTTACCTAAGGTTAAAATGTATGTATATGACCCCTTTCTATACCAATGTTCGTTTATGCAGTCTTGTGTGTGCATAGGTATGTATTTAAAATAAATGGCTCTCATAAATGTGATCCTGGCATGTTAGGTTTAACTCAATGGATGCTTTTCTGTGTTATTTTATAATACTAAATGCTTCCGTTCAGGCCCCATATGATATGTATAACAGGTTAAGTGTCCATTTCTGTATAGGTCATGCCTGAACTTTTAGGGGCAAGTTTGGGGTGTGACACGGGCTCTGCCATGATGGGAACACAACCCTTGGATCTAGACTACTACTGTACCGTTTGATCCTCTTTTCACTTCTCGGTGTTAGGTGTGAGAGGTATATTAGGTAGTCTTGCTGAGGTACCCTTTTTGACCAATCGACCTAGTTGCATATCGGAAGCCATAGAGGCTATTCCAAACTAGGGCAGGTTGCTTACCCGAATGCAGGAATTGTATGAAACTGTTTGTTTTGCGTAGTGAATCCCTAGCTCCTGATGAAATTAGGACAGGTTGACCCTACCCCATCATAGGGGTGTTTTGGCTCTCACTTGCTTGATATGTGCTTTTAGAGTGAAACTTTGCAGGGACATATGTATCAGTTGCAAGTCTGGGTATCAGTTTTGAGGCAGAAATTAGTGTTGAGTACAGTTCTCCAGCTTATGATTGCAACTGTGTGTTGTTTGTGTCTGAGCCGAGGTGCTGTGCAGTTTCTAATTTTTGTTTCTTTTTGCTTTATTTTCTTTTTGCAATGTAGTTTTTCACCATTGTTTCAGACGATTCTGTTACCCCCCAAGCACTCTGGACCTAAGTGAGAAAGATTTGCAGATCTGTGGATTTAGTTAGGGGACAACCAGTGTTTGTTTCACTCCCACCGGTTACTAGACGAAGGAGGATCATGCAGAATTCACTAATTCAACAGTCACTTTTTACTTCGCATGTGCCCAGTCAGGCCCAGTCTTCTACTTCTACTCTAGACAGAGATCATTCACCAGTCCGGTAGCTCAAAGTCCTCTAGTCAGCATGGAAGATATGCTTCGTCAGCTCCAGCAGACCATTGAGACTATGTAGCTAGATGCCACCCACCAAGCTGAAACCATAGCTCGCCAAGTCGAGGTTATAACCTGCCAAGCAGAAGTGATAGAAAGGCTTCAGCAACAGTAGCCACAACCGGTAGTAGCCTCAGCATCCCATGCACCCTCGGCGAGAATTCCAACACCCGGGGTTACAATTAATGTCCAGGAAAATGTGGGCATTTAGGTAGATCCCATCCCACTTCAGACCTTCAAGGCACTAGTTTACCAAATGGAGGCACCGTTTGAATTCGAGGTTGACTCCATTGCACTAAAGGTCAACAAGCTAGAAAAGCTCTTCAAATGGGTTCAGGGTGTCAATTCAATCCCTGATATTAAGGATGGATACACAGATTTCGCAGTAACTCTACCGAATAGATTGAAGATGCCGCACATAGACCGATTTGACGGCTCTAGGGATCCTATGGTCCATCTATGGCTATTCTCTGACATCCTACGACCAATGGGTCTCACCAGACTACAGAAGTTGTCGCTTTTTGGCCGGACCCTGTCAGGTATAGCGGCCATTTGGTATGCCAAGATTGAAGACTCTATGAAGGGAAACTTTGAGGAAATGGCCGAGGCCTTCATAGCACAGTCCTCCTACAATACCCAGATCGAGGTCAAGTGATCACAGTATGCAATGAAACCTTAAGGTTGTGTTTGGTTCATGGATTGGGCAAAGAATTTGGAAAGGGAAAAGGTACATTTCACACAACTTTCCCCTTTCCCTTTCCAAATCTCTACCAAAATCAATAAACCAAACACAGCCTAAACATCTTGGGATTGAAATTACATTAAGAACAAGTTTTCACCGAGAGAAAAAAAACAGCAACTAAATTCTTAAAATCTGACATGGGAATTGACAGAGAGGCATGAAAGAAAAAAAAAAAGTAATTGAAAGCTGAATCTATGTTTTACCATTGCAATGAGTACACAACAATGAAGTTGAGTTCCACAATACCTTTCTACAACCATTTGGAATAATAAACCTAAATCCAACATTTCAACAAGTGAAACACCCTGCCAATGATATTTGATTTTGGGTTTCTCTACAACATTACTGTTCTTATGACTCTACATACAACAAAAATTCCTATGCCACGAGAATGTTTCATATGGAGTAAAAACTAGTATCTAAATTTTCTTACCACCAATTATATTAACCAAAAAGTAAGCATTTTCAAGAACAAATCAAGAAGGAAAAAAAAAAAAAAACTTCTTCGAATGTGCGTGTATTTATAACAAAAATTTCCGAGGAAAATAAACTCACAGCTTCTGATCATCGTCAATTTCAAGCTTCTTCTGGTAGCCAGTGGTCGGATTAGCGATATTGAACTGCAAAAATAGGTATAAATACATTAGATATGCATATAAAAGAGAATTAGGGATAGAGATAGAGAGCAACATGAAGAGAAAAGAGTGATCAAAGGATTGTGATGTTTGGAGATCGAACCTTCATGGTGGATGAATCGAGGCTTTGGCTTCAGCCGAGCAGTCTCGAGGAAACGCGACGGCGGCAACAGTGGGAAGAAATGAGATTTAGGGTTTTGTCACCGTATATATATGTTGTGTGATGATAAAGAGTGCGGGTTATTTACGGTCTTTTATTTTATTTTTTCTTCCGGTGTTATAAGGGAAAATTATTCAATTTGGTTTAGATTTTCAAGATTTAATTTTTTTAAAATTAAAATTTTTTATTTTTATTGAATTTTTTAAATATTTTTGCTATTTTTTTTATTTTTAGATATATTTAATATAAATACACTCAAAAATTATAATATTTGTGAAAAAAGCTCTTTAAAAAATTCACTAACAATGTATTTAGTTATGGAATTTAAGAAAGAATTTGAAAAGAAAAAAGAAAAAAGTAAGTGAACTGCGAATAATATATATTTATATTTCACCTAATTTCACATATATTTTCTATTTCTTTTTTTAAATTTCTTCCTAAATTTATGTATTTATTAATTTTTTATAAATATTTTATTTTTTAGATATATTTAATTAAGGTGTATCTAAAAAAATAAAAAATTATTTAAAATTTTAAAAATAGTCACTTAAAAATAAAAAAATACCAAAAATAAAAAACTCAATTTAAAAAAAATTAAATTCAAAAAATTAAAATAAAAAATACTGATTATTTTCCACTTACAGTTTTTTTTAAAATTATTATAAAATAGTAAAAAAATTATGATTTTAATTATTATTATTTTTTTTAATAATTTTTCTTTTATACTATTATAATTCCCCCATTTTACAAACTCATATTTGATTTGATTTTCAAAAATTATTTTTATACAAAAATCCAACTAAGACTTGGCAGGCTGCCAGTTGGCCCAAACTCAGATCCATAGACTTCGATTAGTTAGGCCATCTCCAACGTTTAACCAAATTTATCACTAAATTTAAATTTGGTAAAAAAAAGTATACTTTTTTGGTCTCTAATGGTTTCATCAAAGCCCGTATCAAATTGAGAACATCTAAAATCCTTCACCAAACTGAGGACCTGGGTCAACTTTCACCAGTTTACTGTGCGTGAACGTTGGGGGTGAGACCCATCGGACGTCTAGCCGGTTGTCCCCCCGGTCATCCTCTTCCGCGAATAATTCCCACAAAAGTAGGTAAATACGAGGGTCTGCATTTGGTAACGTTCGTTTTGGTTTATATTTACAAAAATTTTATAAACTGATTTTTGTTTATTTTTAGAAAAACATAAACCGAAAACGCGTTTGGTAATTGACAAAATGTTTAAAAAATTTAAAAATATAAAAAAGAGTGAGAAATGGCAAGTGGTGGCAAGTGGCGGAAGAAGATGGTGGTGAAAAGTGGTGACGGTGGGTGGTAGGTATCGGGTGGTGGTGGGTGGTGACGAGTGGGTGGTGGTGGTGGTGGTGGTGAGTGGGTGATGGTGACGAGTGGTGGGTGGTAGTGAGTGGGTGGTGGTGGTGGTGGTAGTGGTGACGGGTGGTGGGTGACGGTGGCAGGTGGGTAGCGGATGGCGGATGGTGGTGGGTGGTGGCGGGTGGATGATGGCGGCGGGTGGTGCTAGTGGGTAGGTGGGTGGTGGTAGTGGTGGTGGTGGGTGTGTGGGTGGTGGTGGCGGGTGGTGGTGGTGTGTGGCGTGGTGGTGGTGGTAGTGGTGGTGGATGGTAGTGACAGGTGGTGGGTGGTTGTGGCAGATGGGTGGCAGATGGCGGGTAATGGTGGGTGGTGGTGGTTGTGGGTGGGTGAAGGTGGCAGGTGGTAGCGAGTGGGTGGTGGTGGTGGCGGGTGGGTGGCGATTGCGTGGTGGGTGGTTGGTGGTGGAGGCGAGTGGGTGGCAGGTGGCTGGTGGTGGCGGGTGGTAGATGGTAGTAGTAGATGGGTAGATGGTAGTAGCGGGTGGCGGGTAGATGGCAGGTGGGTGGTGAGTGGTAGTGGCAGGTGGGTGGTGAGTGGTGGTGGCAAGTGGTGGTGGGGGATGGGTGGTGGGTAGTGGTGGCGGAAGAAGGTGGTGGAAAATGGTGACAGGTGGTGGTTAGCGTTGGGTGGTAAAAACAAAAAAAAAAAAAACAACTAAAAACTCAAAACGGAAACACATTTTTTGAGTTTACATTTTTTGGCCAAATTTATAAACTGAGACTACTGATTTATAAATCAAAAATTTTCCAAACAAGTTTTTATTTGAGTTTTTTTAATTTTTGTAAATATAAACAGAAAACTGAAAACGTAGGTATTACTAAATGGCACCTTAGCAAACAGGTTTTAGATAGTAAAAATGTTGTAAAATTAACAAATAATTAAATAAGTTATCAACGTAAGAAATGACTTATCAAAAGATTCTTTGACCATATATGGTTTGATTTTTAGAAAAAAATTTTAAAAATTAAAAATTAATTTGGTTAAGAAATTAAAACTAAAAAATAATTATCATTTTAACTTTTGGGCAGGTTATATACATACGTATGACTGTTTCAATTTAATTTGTAAAAAATTATTTCTAACCACTCGAAATATAAAAATTATATAAAAATGACAATTATTTTTTATTTTTTATTTCTGAACTAAATTAATTTTTAATTTTTAATTTTTTTTTCTAAAAATCAAACCGTACATCGCCTAAGAATCTTTTGATAAGTCATTTCTTATGTTGGTAACTTATTTAATTATTTGTTAATTTTACGACATTTTTACCATCTGAAGCCTGTTTGGTAACCATTTCGTTTTCAGTTTTCAATTTATATTTACAAAAATTTTAAAAATTGTCATAAAAACTTATTTGATAATTTTTTTGATTTATAAATGGTTGTCTCAATTTGTAAATTTGAGAAAAAAAACGTAAATTCAAAAAATAAGTTTATGTTGGTTTTTAAACATAAATTTAAAAATTTTACTAACAATTTTTTTTTCAATTAATTTTTTTTCAAATAATTTTTTTTTTTCCATTTTTCTTCAATGAATTTTTTTTCCAACTAATACTAACCGAGAGGGCAATTGGTAATGCTACTTTAAACCTTAGGGAGGGGATTGTAATTTCTAAAATGTAAGGGGTGTCAATGTAATTTACCCAGTAAGGACAAAATTAGTATTTAAAAAAAATTAAATTGCTAAGGGGGAAATCTGTAATGAAACTTTAAACCTCAGGGAGGGAGATGTAATTTTCAAAACGTGAAAGGGGAACTGTAATAAACATAAACCTTAGGGGGTGTCAGTGTAATTTACCCTATATATATACATAATCACACTTAATTAGAAAGTGACATAAAAAATAAATATTATCATACTCAATCAGATTAAGTGTGATTAAAAATTTGAGAATTGTATATTTTATATAAAAATCAATTTGAAATATTTTATACAATTACACCTATTTAGGAAGTGTGATTAAAAATATATACATATATATACAATCACACTTATTTAAAAAGTGTGATTAAAAAGTAGTAATGTATATATAATCAAATTTTAATTACATTGTGTGATTAAAAAGTAATAGTGTATATATAATCACACTTTAATTAGAATGTGATTAAAAAATATATATATAATCACACTTATTTAAAAAGTGTGATTAAAAAGTAGTAGTGTATATATAATCACACTTTAATTAGAAAGTGTGATTAAAAAATATATAAATAATCATACTTTAATTAGAATGTGTGATTAAAAAAAAATATATATAATCACACTTATTTAAAAAGTGTGATTAAAAAGTAGTAGTGTATATATAATCACACTTTAATTAGAAGGTGTGATTAAAAAATATATAAATAATCACACTTTAATTAGAATGTGTGATTTAAAAATATATATAATCACACTTTAATTAGAAGGTGTGATTAAAAAATATATAAATAATCACACTTTAATTAGAATGTGTGATTAAAAAATATATATATAATCACACTTGTTTAAAAAGTGTGATTAAAAAATAGTAGTGTATATATAATCACACTTAATTGAAAAGTGACATAAAAAATAAATATTATCACACTCAATCAAATTAAGTGTGATTAAAATATCAATCTAATTTTTTTTTTATCACACTTCTAATAAAAATGAGATCTTTTTTTTTTTTTTTTTTTTTTTTTTATCAAAGTGTGATCTTTAACTATGTTTGTAGTAGTGACTACTCGTGATCTCGAAGCGACCCATCAAGAGCCGAAGAAGGGTTTCTTGGATTTTGTGACCCGATGGAGGGCTATAGCCTCTATGATGACTATCCGGCCATCTAAAAATGACCAAATCATAATGGTGGTCTATAACTTGCAAGGGAGATTATTACAGAAAATGATAGTCTTGCCTTTGTTTATATTTGCTGAGCTCCACGAAATAGGGGTCCAAATTGAGGATGCGATGAAGTAGGGGCTAATAGACCATGAGAAGGAACAACCCAAAAGGTTCTTCATACGTGGCTCCAATGCAACCACAACTGGTGGCACTTCTGCACAGCCTTCGGATGTGAGCATGGTCACCACCAGACCCAAGACTACCAACCCCTTTGTCGGTACATCCAACACAACTTCACAAACCTCAAGCCATCAAGCCCGAGGCTAGAGGGTCTTCACCCTGCTTTACATGTCCTTATCCAAAGCCCTAGGGATCCTAATAAAAAAGGGACATCTTAAGCCGTTAGAACAATGCCCACTACCCATCATCTCCCTCCGAAACACAACCCAGCCAAATACTGTGCTTTTCACCAACTGCATGGTCATGATACTGATCAGTGGTTCAGATTGCATCATGAAATTCAAGATCTCATTGACAATAAGGTGATAACACCTCCTGAAAAACCCAACGTCACTACAAATCCTCTCCCACCACATAACCAAGCCCTTCTACCTCAGAAAATAAACCTCATCCACACACTGGCTGTCCCTTATCACCCTAGTATATATATCACCCCTTCCCACCTACCCAAGCCGGCGTTGTTCATCCCTGAGAGCACAGACTTATGCATGATGAGCGTGTCCTTACTCCAACCTGAACCCGTGGTGGTAACAATGGAAGATAAATGGAGGTTAGCCTTGGTGGAGAATACCAATCCGTTGCCTAAGGGCTTTGAGGATTTATCTGATGGGGTGTACAACCCGAGTTGCTATGTTGTGCCAATCAATCAAGCTAGGCCGGAAGTGGTGCTGCCAACTGTGATGGATGTCAGTGTAGTCCGAGAAGATGGACCAAGTTAGGGATTAGATAATCTAGCCGACCTGGAGAAGGATATAGACAATTTGCATTTCTTTGATGAGAAAGATCAAGGAGACGTGCATATTAATTGGTTTAATCTAAATGAGTCAACAGACAATTCTGGGTGGCTAAATGATGAACCCGATATAGATGAGGGAACTGAATCGAAGCTTGGAGAACAGAAAGTGGGAATCGCTGCAATGGCCGGAACGACCGATATGAAGGGTGAATTACTGGAAAGCACTGGTGAAGAACAATTGGCTCTAGAACGGGGCATTGCTAGCGTTGTACATACAAAATAAGAAGTCGTGCTGGAGTGGTTTGGCCAGGAAATGAGTGAAAGTGATCAGAAAGCTAGAATAGCTCAACGCCCTGTGGGGAATGTTTCTGCTGAGGGAACACTTAGACTAAAACTGGACAATTACTTGTCGGTTGCTCGAGGTATGTGGTAGGAAGATAATGATCTACATCTTACCCACACTGATGAGGATTGGGGTGAAGGCCTTCCTGAAAATACCTGGTATGTGGAGGAAGTCGACCACATGACAAGAAGTGGCTGATATTTCAAACCATCGCATCTAGACCAACCCGAGGCATCTGGAAAGGACAAAAAGGTAGAGAGATAGAAGGAAAAGCAGTTAGAGGAAGAGGCTGTGCTGAAGCAATTAAAGAAGATTCAAGCTGACATATCTATCTGGGGGCTGCTTATGGCTTCACGAGTGCACAGACAAGCTGTATTGTCAACGATGGATAAAGCGCAGTTGTCCATTGACACCACCTCGGAACAATTGGTAGGATTAGTCTTCCTAGGAGGCGCTGCGCCAACTTTGACCTTTTCTGACAAGGAATTACTGCCGAAGGCTCTGTACACAACAAGCCTCTATACATATCCATAGAGTGCCGAGAAAAATGGGTGCCAGTCGTATTAGTCGACACCAGGTCAGCAATCAACGTCTGTCCATGCTGCACGGCTTATGCTATTGGCCTGAAATCGGCCGATTTTGTGCCTACAGCCCAGGTGATCCAGGCATATGACAATACAAGCAGAGAGGTAATGGGAACAATGCAGATCAGAGTGCAGGTTGGACCCGCTCAATAGGATATTGAATTTCACGTCCTAGATGTTCCAGCCACTTTAAACCTACTACTTGGGCGACCCTGGCTACACCAAGTAAGAGCTATCTCTTCCACCCTCTACCAAATGCTGAAGTACCCCCATGGAAAAGGAGTGGCCATAGTCTTCGAGAATTCATCTATACATCTCCCACCAGAGGTCACTACGCCTGTACTGGAGATTGTGCATGGCGAAGAGGATATTTTTATTTCAGGGTTTACCTTGGCTGAGGTCCGGGTAGTGCAGAATATCCTGGCTGTCGATGAGGGCTTCTGTGTCTGCGCCCAATCTATGTACTTCATGAACAAGTTGTAGCACATGCCCAGAATGGGATTAGGTAGAAATGGCTGGAAATGTGTCGCTATATTGGCCGATCTGCCACATAACGCTCATGTCTTTGGTCTTGGCTATACACCCACCAAAGAGGACTGGGTGAGGAAAGGGATTAGGCAGAAGTGGCTGGAAAGGCGTCGCTATATTGGCCGATGTGCCACATAACGCTCATGCCTTTGGTCTTAGCTGTACACCCACCAAAGAGGACTGGGTGAGGAAAGGAAAAGAAATGGCCGGAAGGGCTAGAGCTCAACGGACTGGAAAGCACTACGAGCTTCTACATCGACCTATTCGGGGAACCCTTAATGGCTATTTTGTTTAGGAGGGGGAAGACTTCTTATTCCATGGTTTCCCCGAACCTTGGTTCAACTCTGAGAAGCAGTGGGTTCCCAGCTTTGAGATTTTCTTTGACTTGCAACTGCAAGAGAGTGACACAGAGAAACAGACTGAACTAACTGCTGAGGCTACAAAGAGCATAGAAAGTGATTCCAACGGCAGTGAACTTGAGGTAGGAGCAACACTGGCATGTCTTATTTCAAATCCTTAGATCAACTCAGAGAGCTTGGGGGATGACCTAACTGTTTCCATGATTGGAGACCAACCAGGTGTGGACCCTTCTAGCGGTATTCTGGATGCATCTGATGCACCGTCCCTCACTTGGCAGTTGGAGAAGGGCTTTCTGTCCCATAGTTCTGAGTCGGGTAGTGAGCCGGAATTTGATTCCACAGAGTCTGTGGAGTCGGAATTAGATTCCAGTTCCTCTGAGTCTAAGTCCAGTATTCTTGGGGTTGATAACCCAGATGCTGAGGTTTTGTCCAGTTCATCTTTTTCCTTTTGTTTTGAGTCGACTGTAACCGAGGAACTAGATGAGCTGGACTTTGTGAATGAGAATGTCATTGCAGGTTTTGAGTACTTCTCCGTGCCACTTGTATATTGCATTGATCATGACTTTCAAAATTTTAGTGAAAACGACGAGGAAGGCATTCCTCTGGTTTTGAAACGTTTGATTGATCGAGAGGAGGAGAGCTTTATAAAACCCCTTGTTGATGAAATCATTCCAATTAATGTGGGTACTGAAAAGGATCTGCGTTTGGTCCAGATCAAGTCCACGTTGTCTTCAGAGGAGCGCGAGAGCTCAGTCGCTTTATTAAAAGATTTCAAAGATGTTTTCGCTTGGTCCTATGAAGACATGCCTAGAATCGATCCTGAGATTGTACAACATGAAATCCCTCTTGACCCCAAGACCTGACCCGTCAAGCAGAAGCTACGGAGAATACTCCCATATTAGGCTTTGAAAATTAAGGAAGAGTTCACCAAGCAAATAAACGCAGGGTTCTTGCTAGTATCTGAGTATCTAACTTGGTTGGCCAACATTATTCCAGTGCCAAAGAAAGATGGCGGAATTCGGGTGTGTGTGGATTTCAGAGATCTAAACAAAGCCAGTCCGAATGACGACTTTCCTCTACCGCACATCGATGAATTGGTGGACTTCACCATAGGCCATGAGTTGCTCTCCTTCATGGATGAATTTTCCGGGTATAACCAGATTCTGATGCCACCCAAAGACAGAGAGAAAACTACTTTCACCACGTCATGGGGAACCTATTGCTACAGGGTGATGCCGTTTGGGTTGAAGAATGCTGGGGCTACCTATCAACGAGCTACAACCACAATTCTACATGATATGATTCACAAAGAGGTCGAGGTGTATATGGATGACATGATTGTCAAGTCCAAGGAAAGAGAGGACCACTACACCGCCTTGAAGAAATTCTTTCAACAGATCAAAGAATACAGATTGAGGTTGAATCCACAGAAATGTACTTTTAGCATAACAGCAGAGAAAATGCTGAGTTTCTTGATCACACAGAGGGGCATTGAGGTAGATCCTTCCAAAATCAAGGCCATCTTAGAAATGCCACCACCAAGGACTGAAAATGAGGTGCGAGGCTTTCTAGGTAAAGTGCAATTCATAAGACGGTTTATTTCAAAATTAACCTTAACTTGTGAACTACTATTTGGTCTCCTGAAGAAAGGAAAGAAATTCCAATGAGATGATCGATGCCAGTTTGCTTTTGAGCAGATCAAGTAGTACCTTCAGAACCCCCCCGTGTTGTTGCTGCCAGAGCCGGGGAAGCCGTTGATTTTGTATTTTTCAGTAACAGACACAACGATGGGATGCATGCTTGCTCAGGAATCTAAGGATAGGGTGGAGAAAGCCATCTACTAGTTGAGCAAGAAAATGTTGGACTATGAGACCCGTTACACCCCGCTAGAGAAGGCTTGCTTAGCTTACCAGGAAGTTGAGACACTACTTGTTAGCTCACTCTGTAATTCTGGTTTCAAGATTAGGTCCCATCAAATATCTCTTCAAGAAACCAGCGCTTACGAGTAGGCTAGCCCGTTGGTTGCTTCTCCTCTTCGAATTTGATATGAAATATGTCACTTGTAAGTTTGTCAAGGGGAAAGCGGTAGCAGCATTCCTAGCAGATCACCCAGTGGAAGGGGATGAAATGGTAGAATACCTGTTCCTAGATGAAGCTATTCTGCAAGTCAAGAAAGGGATTTGGACAATGTACTTTGACAAAGCGTCTAATCAGTACGGTTATGGGCAGTTATAGGATAGGGGTGTTGGCTGATAGCACCCGACAAGTCCCATATACCCTTAGCCTTCAAACTCTATGTAACAACCCTCACTTTATCTTAGTCATGCTCACGTGCATTTGCATGATCCTTGTCTTGATTAAAATTGCACTTGCAGACCTTGATTTGTTTTGTCTACGTGTTATTACATGCTTTGTTCCTTGCTTAGTGAGTGTCAAGCCGAGGTCATCTTAAGCCTAGGTCACACCCTTGAGCCTCTTACACCTAGGACAATCTTGGAACCACTTTGGTTGGCCTCCACCTTCACCCTGGCATATTGGCTGAGATGTCATCGTCTAGGCCGAGGTGTGCATCACCTAGGCCGAGGTGTGTATCATCTAGGTAGAGATGTTATCATCTAGACATCCTAGATCTTTTGATCCCTACACCTAGTGATCTTGTTCCTGGATTGGTATGACCTAGACCGAGGTGTGGCACATCTAGGTCGAGGTGTGGCATAACTAGGCCAAGTGTTATCCCTCCTAGCCGAGATCATTGAAACCTTCTTGCCGAAGCCTATGTCCTTATCCGAGATCATTGCCTTGTTTGAGTAACCATGCCACCTTGTTTGCTGTATACACTTTGTCATACTCTTGTCTTGTCATTCTATCACCTTTTTGAGGAGAGCTAACCAGTCGTTGCCACGTGTCCCAACATAGGGTTAAGTCAGCTGGCAGAGAGAGAAAACATATCATTTGTCATATCTTTGTCCTAAGTAGAGAGAGAAGCTCTAGGAAAGAGGAAGATGTTCTTAGAGGGAGAGAGCTAGATTCCAAGCTTGATCTTCACACCTTGAACCGTTAGACCCGTGTTTTGAGGTTAGATTCTTGATCTACTCTTGTTGTTCTTTATGTTCATCTAATCACATTGCAAGATCTAGCATGATTCATGAGCCATGCATTGATTTGAAATTGGTTTTAGAAAGAGAAAATGATGTTCATATTGTAAGAGGAGCTAATTTGAGCCCACTAAATTAATTAGGCCCAATAGTCCAAGGATGGTGGGCCCGAATTTATCGCAAGTCCAAGATTGGTGGGCCAGGATTTATCACCATCAAACGGGCCGAATCACTCTAAGCCTCGAAAGGGTTCGGATCCACGAACTTAGAGACTTACTTGGGCCTGGACTCGAAAGGGTATTGAGCAAGCCTAGAGATCCGAGGCACTTGGACTCGAAAGGGTTCGGATCCACGAACCTAGAGATCTGAAGTACTTGGCTTCGAACGGATTCATACGCAATCTAGAAGTCGCTCCATTAATGAGTCCCAGAACACTTGCGGGCTCGGAGCTTTCCGGGATCTACGCACCAGAACCATGGGCGTAATGGAGTTCGAACAAAGGACCCGATCCCGAGGACGGTGAGTGGAGATAAATTCACTCTTCGGTTAAACTAGCCTATACCCGGGTCGAGGTGGCACGATCTAGAGGGTCCTTGAGACTCGGCAATATTTATGGTAGGGCGTTCTCTTGAACTTACCCTGACCCTTATACAGCAGGACGTCCTCTAGGACTACCCCTGACCCTTTGGGATGATTGGAGATCATTAGTTAGGTGTGGCTAAGAAGAAGGGTTCGTCGAAGGGTTGATCTCCTCTTCGGGGTTTCTCTCATCCTCGGAGAGGTCACCTCCTCGGACAAGGTGGTTAGAGAGAATATTCCCCATGTGCCTTGCACGTGGGCTCCATCCTACATCATGAGGTGCCTATAAATAGCACCCACCCATAGCTTTACAAGGGATGGATTTTGGAGAGATGACTCTTGGGAAAGAACTAATTTCCCTTCTCCATTATCAACCTTGAGAGTGAAAGTGGGAGATCCATGGGAGAGCCTTGCCATTATTCTCTCTCTAGCTACTTTGCCTTCTTCTTCACCCAATCTCTTACCTCCATCATCTCCTTTCTATTGTGTTCTTAGTTGAGACTATTGAAGAATCTAAGCCTCTCACAATTTCTAAAGGAATTCGAATCTTCTTCAAAGATCTTCGAATATTCCAACGACATTCCTGAACCCTCTCATACACATATGTTCTTGAAGAAAAGTTTTGTTTTGATTCGAAAGTTTATAACAAGTTCCATGTTTTGTGTTTGTTTTAAGAAGAACTTCAACTATGGGTACCTAGGTCCATGTTTTTGAACTCATATCATGAAAACTTATATTTTGAATGAAGAAGTTATGATTTTAGTATTCATGCCCTTCATGTTCTTTAAAAAGAAACCCAGAATTTCCAGACTCTATTTCCCTGAATGTGGTTGTCGGGACCATACCTCGGCCAAGAGGTGTGGGACCTCGGCCTAGACCTGGTTGGTACCCAGCATGTTTTCCCGAGATGAGAAACAGTGTTTTAATTCCCAGCACATGTTTTGCTTTGTCTTGACTTAGTTTTGAAAGAAATGCCGAGATCATTTACACTCATGCAAAGCTTGTTTTAGGAATGCATTTCATATCCATCTTTGAGCATCTCGTCTTGTCTTCTTGAAATGCATTCAATGGGATTTATTATGTACATATAGGCCTTGGATCCTTGCTTGTAATCCCCACACCCGAAGAGCTATGTGAGTGGTATTTTTAATAAAGCTGTGTTATAAAGTTTTGACAAAGCTTTGCTTCATTTTGGAAAAGTATTTGATCAAGCATGAATGATTATCCCTAATTTTTGTATCAAGTATTATGTTCATTTTGATGACATTCTTGGAAAGTCCTTAATGCTAGGGGACTATAATGCAACTAGAGCGTTTGTCTTGGAAAGTCCTTAGTGCTAGGGGACTATAATGCAACTAGCGCATTTGTTTGAGATATCCCCTTTGTCTTGCCACCGACGGTTTACCGCGTGGGTTTGTTTGGAATGTCATCCCTTGTATTATGTAAATGCTACTAAGCATCCCTTGAAGATTTGAAAGACTTGATAGATGAACGTGATTCATCCCATGTTTGTACAAGTTATGCTATGTATCATTTTAATAAAGATCTTGGATATCATTCATTCAAACCTTTATTACTAATATCATTCACTGAGTATCCAAGCTCACCCTTTCCTTATATATATGTAGGTGATGAGCAAGAAGGCGGTGACACCTAGATGATTATTTGCAAGATGTTTTTGGATTCATATTTTGTAGCATCTTAAAGATTATGCTTCTTGGTTTGGTAGTTTATTTCTTTTTTATATGTTGACTTGAGAAGCCTTTTAATCAAGATGTATTACGTACTTATTTTAATTGTATTCAAGTTATAAGACCATGTTAAGATGTATGTCATTTCATTTAACCAATGCACAGCTCTTATGGACTAATTAGATTTAAATTTATTGCTTCCGCACACGTATGCCCCACATGTATACTCTGATTGTGTGTGACCTTGCAAGCTAGCCTTTGGTAATCTCAAATTACTGGCCATCACGGCACCATTCTACTAGGGGCGGAATGGGGTCATGACACTCCGGTTCAAAGTATCCAACAATGAAGCAGAATACGAAGCGTGTATCGTTGGTTTGGAAGCTGCCCTAGAACTAGGGGTAAAAAGGTTGGACGTCATTGGGGACTCGAACCTGGTTGTGTCTCAAGCAAAAGGAGACTGGAGGGTCAAAGAAGAAAATATGAAGATCTATCACCAGACCTTGGACGTTCTGATTCCTAAGTTTAAGAATCTAACTTTCACTCATCTACTAAGAGAGAACAATAGGTTCGCTGACGCTTTATCAACTCTATCTTCTATGATAGACATCCCATTTGGAGTCCGGATGCGTCCGATCATCATTGAACAGAGATATATGCCGACTTACAAGACTATCGCCGCAATAGATGAAGTGCAAGATCAAAACCCTTGGTTCCATGATATCTGGAACTTCTTGGAAAAAGAGGTTTATCCACTAGGGGCAAATGCCAACGATAAGAGGGAAATACGGCGGATGGCCATTCAATTTATCATCTGTGAGGGTAAGTTGTATAAGAGAGGTCATCTGGGAATGCACAAGTTCTGTGTCGACACAGAAGAGTCAAAGCGCCTAATGGAGGCCATCCATGGGGAAGAGTGTAGAGCGCACATGAGCGGAATAATGTTAACCTGGAAGATTCTCAGGCAAGGTTACTACTGGTCTACCATGGAGGAGGATTGTATTGGTTTTGTTCAGCGATGCCGCAAATGCCAAATTCATGCAAATCGCATGAATATCCCTCTGTCGAAGCTGTACAACATGACTTCACCATGGCCTTTTTCAGTCTGGAGAATTGACGTCATTGGGGCAGTTACACCGAAAGGGTCAAATGGGCATGAGTACATTCTAGTGGCAATTGATTATTTCACGAAGTGGGTGGAAACTCAGTCTTATGCAGTGTTGAAAGCAGCGCATGTAACTAAGTTCATCCGAAATAACATCATTTGCCATTATAGAGTCTCGAACGAGATCATTTCAGACAATGGCTCCCATTTCAAGAAAGAAGTGATCGACTTGTTGGAGAAATACAACGTGGCTTTTCATAAGTAATCTACATATCGGGCGCAAACCAACGGAGCTATTGAGGCCACCAACAAGAATATCAAGCACATTTTGCAGAAAATGGTTGAGACCTATAGGGACTGGCCAGACAAATTGTCATTTTCTCTCTGGGGCTACAAAACTTCAATTTGGACATCTACTGGGGCAACTTCGTACTCTCTTGTTTATGGGATGGAAGCTGTTCTGCCGATTGGAATAAAAGTTTCATCGCTGCGGGTTATGGCTAAGTGTCAGATAGCAAAAGTGGATTGGCAGCAGAGTAGGTTCGAGAAACTAATGTTGTTCGATGAGAGACGGCTGAAAGCACTGTACCACGTTCAAGGTTATCAACGTAGGATTGCCGGGGCTTTTAACAAGAAAGTTAAGTCTCAGAATCTTAATGAAGGGGATTTGGTGCTGAAAGACAATCGAGCTTCCATCCATACCCTAGGGGCAAGTTCAAACCCAATTGGATTGGTCCTTACATTATCAAAACCATTTGGTCGGGTGGAGCTATTATTCTTATGAACCTGGATGGCCTAGAGTTTTCCCAACCAATCAACATGGACAAGTTAAAGAAATATTACCCCTGAGTGGTTCGCTAGGCCGAAAACCCGAAAGGGCGACCTAGGCAAAAGTTAGAGCACAAAAATTGGAAAAAAGAAAAACTGAGCTCGCAAGATTGAAAAACCCAAAAAGGGCGGCCTTGGCAAATGTTAGAGCGTAAAATGAGAGAGTAATACTTGAGTGAACCCGAACCGAACTACATAAGGCCTGATTCCCATCTTCGAGATATGTAGGCAACTTCATTCTGAAGTCCGGTCGTAAATACCTCCAAATCAACTATGTCCATGTTTTTGATCAAGGCATCCTTGCCTGATCGTTATCTGAAAGTTCGGTTGTGATCCTTACTCTGAGAGAAGACCTGACTACAATGCTGAGCAGTGCCATTCAGACAATGGGCAATTTTGCATTTTTGGATTCGAGGTTGTACGTCTCGAGGATAGATTCCGTGCATGTCAAGTTGTGATCCTTATCGAAAATGGTTTTGAAAAGTTTTGATAAAAGCTGATTTTGTTCAAATTAATCTTTTTACAACTTAGACCATTTTTGGACCAAAAAGAAAATTTTCAGTGCTCACAACTTCAATTACATTGATTTCAATACAAAGTTCTCTAACTCTCGATACAAATCAAAGTTGCTTTTATTACATTCAAAAAGAAAACTTGAAAAGTAAGATCAAAGTAATAAACTTGGGGCATAGATGAGTCAGGTGTTCCTGCGTCCCCCGCTTGTGCTTGTGGAAGCTTCTGATGCTAAAGTGGGCCCAGTTTGTGCCTTATCTTCAAGCCAAGTTAGGCACTCGCCAGAAAGTGCGCAGTTGAAACTAGGGGCAGGAGGCAGAAGCTCTCTCATCCTCCACGCAGTGGAATATCAAGCCAATTGTGAACCTTGGATTGGGAATGAAGCTGGGTACTCTACCCCCCCTTCTAGGCAAGTCTGGTCATGTTCAAACTAACGCCTGAATCGAAATGGAAAGTAGAATACACAATGTGTCAAGCCAATTAGTTGAATGCCAGGTTGCCGAGTCATGCTGTAGCTCATCTCGGGCAGATCAAACCAGGGACAACGCCAAACAATGTCAACAGTAGACCTGTTGCACATCCAATGGCACCACCATCCCTCATTTGGGAAATCCACTAGCCGTTGGCAAAAAAAATAGCCTCGTGCTGAATATGCAAGGAAAGAATCCACTACCTTCAACCTGTCCATGAGCCATATCTGGGGAGGGATGAAAGAAAAGAAAGATTAAAGAATAGAGAGATGCGTGTTGAGAGAAGAGTGAGAAAAGGGCTTTGAGAGAAAAGCAAAGCATGAGTGCCGAGTGATGTGAGTAGCACATATTAGAAAGGGTGGAAAACATTACTTGAAGAAGTAGTGGACTTCCGCAAAATTGGTTGTCTCTTGCTGATGAAAGGCGTCTAGACCCATCAAAGTCTTAGTTAGTACCAAGCCCATGCAACTCTTGCCTTCTTTCAAACCTTGGGCTACTTCAATTAATCAAATGCTAGACTCGCCAAAACCAGGGGCAAGGAGGAAATGTTCTAGCATGTAGAACCAAAGGATATTGTCGAAAATCCTGCCAAAGAAGATCATCTCGGTCACCAGCGTCAAAAAATCGATGAATCAAGCTGGGGATGTCTAGCTTTCCGTTATGAACCAAGGATCGGGCATTGTGTAAAGTGAGCCCACACATCCTTCCCAAATCTTGGATGTGACCAAAACGGGGCTGAGGCAAGATTTCCTCATCGCATCGGGATTCCATTAGCGCCTGAAATTCTTCGACTGTCGGGCATATCTCTTGTCTCCTGAAGCTAAAGACATGCGTGATCGGGTTCCAACATCTAGAAGTGGCATGAAGAAACGGAAAACAAAGCGGAGAACGACTTAGCAGGAATAGTGCATTGATGTCGAAACCCCAAAAATTTAGCTTTTCTGAGCCATCTAAAGTTGCAATCCAATCGGAGAGTTTTTGGGCGAAAAATGGCTCCATTTGTGAAGAATTTGTAGTTGAAATGAAGAAATCACGAAGCTCAGCCTTTTGTAGAAGATAAGGCAGTGAGTGGAAGCCAAGTGTTAACAATGTGGAGGTCCTACACATTGATGGCCGGCAAGGTATCATTAATGGCTGGCAAAAGGTACAGGTGGCCGGCATTCACCCCTCATGGTCGACAGGTGGCCGGCGTTCACCCCCCATGGCCAGCAGCCTTCCTCTCATACCTGCTATCCTTCTTTGTGAAGAATGATGTTGGAGGCATGTGTTTTGTTCTGTTGTTTGTATGTTTTGAGGTCTTGTGTTGAGTCCTTTTTGTTTTTTTTTTTTAAACAAGTTTATCAAGTTGTAATTGCTGTTTACCGAGTTATTTTGCTTATCGATTTGTATAATGCTTTGTTTATATGTCAGTTGTTGGTCGGTTCATTACCTGATTCAGACTATTATGACAATACAAGTATTTGATTTTCGTTATCAAACTTCAATCTCTTTTTTCATGCAATGTGTTGCTCATGATGCAAAATACAACATTCTTTCAAAAAAAACTTGGTTTTCATTATGATCATGGTTGTTTTCACAAAAGGTGCAGTACAAGTTTTTAAAGAAAATAAAACTTGTCCGAAGCTGTACAATGTGCTAACACTATAAACCAAAAGAAACTAAGCAAAAATACAAAGATCAGCCCTAGTCATCTCAAGATCTAGAGACCCTCTTCGTCCTCTTCCTCGGAGGAGTGGACTCTGCAGCACTGTCTCCATCGGTGCCACTGTCTGAATCTGGATCAGAGTTTGAACCAAAGCTGTCTCCACTCTCTGCCTCGGAGCCCTCATTAGCATTAGCATCCCCACTCTCAGAACCTGAGCTAGCGCCATCATCTCCACTCTCTGATGACTCTGAATGCTAACTCGCTACCTCCTCAGCCTCGCTGGTCTCAGTATCATCCTCGCTCAGAATAGGCTCTGAAGGGCCATTCTCAGCTCGGGTGTCCCTAGCTCGACCTTGGCTGCGTGCTAGAGCCTATCTTTTTCTCCCTATTACCAGAGGAGGCACTGTTGGTCTTGGTGCTGCTCCTGCTGGCGCACCTAGTATGGGTGGGACCTGAAAAGACAATTGTCATATGCCAACCACAGTATGCGTATCAAATGCAAGTATGGAGCAGAATGAGTATATGCTGAAGTTAGTTACAGAGTATGAATACAGTACGAAAGTGCAGTATTTCAGATGCAGTGTATCAATGCAGTGTGGGGAAGTTCTCATGTCAGTTTCAGTGTGTCAGTGGAAATTTGATGACTGGAATGTAAGAAAACTAAAGAAATGACTTGAATGCCATGGAAGCCGAGCAGTGCCTCCCTCTTCAATATCATACCCTCGAATGAGACTAGTAGCTCAAGCAGATCCTCGATATATCCTAGAGGTGCCTGTAAATGCATTGGGAATGATCAATGTCCAGAACAATCGAATATCAGAAAGAGATGGGAAAACTAAAAATATGGTACATACCGGAGGTGTATCCTGGGCTCTAGTGTATCTATGCCTAGCTGTTGTGGCTCAATTGTGATATGATAAACCTCTCCAGTATACTGCTAACACGTGAGTGCAGTAGGCAGCTATGGCCACCGGATCCCCTGCCTCGTCTGGGGAGCCCCTTTGCCATGGGCTCTGCTCGCCTGGGTTGCTCTGTGTCTCGCTCTCGCAGCAGGAGCTCTCACTCCCTCACCTCCACGAACACCAATCAAAGGCAGCATCAAGTGTGTCTGGATAAAGGCTGCGTAGTCGCCCTCTACATGGTAATACTCTACCTCCAAGCCTACCATGAACTGGATCACCTCTTCGGCAGATAGCTTGTCTATCACTCTCATGGACACTAGCGGTGCCATCGGTATGGACGGAGCAAGCAGGCCCATGGTCTGGCACACGGAGCGCTCGCCTAGGAACCAGGCTCAGAAAATTGGGCCCTCAAGTAGAATATGATAGCGGGAAATGCCTTAAGCTACATGGTATTGGGCTCGAAGCTCTGTCAGTATCGCGGCCCAGGGCTGCCATGTGATCTAAAATGAAAAGTGAACAGGTTATTAGTCGTTGCCAATTGCTAATGTATGAATCAGAATAGCTGTAAAGAAAAAATGATTATGTTTTGAGTTACCTCGTGCACCGCTACCGTGTCGAAGTACTGATGGAAAAACATTAAGGGCTCACGAGTCCTACAGTAGAGCTGGCCATCGTATACTCGAGAAAAGGAGACCGTCAATGGAATCTCATCTATAGGCTCTAGGGCAAGAGTTGGGAAGTATGCGTACACCCATAGCTAGAAGGAGAATATAGAGGTATGTAATCAATACAATATAAATAGATGCAGAAAGTGCAAAGCAAAAAGCACACAGTATAAGCAGATGCAGTAAGTGCAAAGCAGAAAGCACAAGTGTTAAATGGATGTAAAGCAAGAAATGTTGAGCAGAAAATGTAAAGTGTAAAGAGGGAATTGAGAAATGTACCTCCCAGGCTCGCCAGTAGGCTCCAACCAAGTTCCCTCACAGATGGAAGGAAGAACTCATATATCAGTACAATGTGGTGAGGCCGGCTCCGCTCCAATCATAAAGCTGAACTCGAGGAAGAGCCACCAAGGCACTTAGTAAATACAGGCCCACGGTGTTCCACCTATTTGAAAACAAGGTGGTACCAAAGATGAACATCATGAAGCCCCTGGCATATTGCTCTGTCTCCTTTATCGTCTCGGGCTCGGTCCCCCTGAACTGCTCTCCGAACCAAGTGTATCACACCATGCCTGGCCGATATATTGATGGATGTGCCCCAAGCAACTTGAGCCAAGCTGCCCTCCACTTCTCCATATCTGGGTCAAAAGGGATCGGATCACCTCTGTAGACACCCCATTTTTTACTGAACTTAAGACTCAGACGTCATCAATTGAGCGCTCGGTGATTGCGCATATTGTGCTTGTTCTGAGGTCACAGAGTCTCGGCTGAGAGCCTTGCCTATGGACTTTGGGACTCTTTTGTGCTTTGCCTCGGTTTGCAAACCAGGTTCTGTTTTCTCTTCTCGAAGGGAGGGAGAGGTCCCGTAGACCATCTCTCAGTGGCCGTAGGCTACTTTTCGTGGTCGTACACCACTGTTCCCGTTTGGAGACCAGTTTTTGGTTTTCAAAGCCGTCGGCCGTGCACCTCGATTTGGGACCGCTTAACTTTCTCCGTTTGCTCTGGTTTTTGGCACACACCTTGTTTCCTCTCTCTAGAGGGACACTGTGGCCCGGGAGACCACCTTTGTGGTTGTACGCCACTTTCGATGCTTAACAGTCAGTTTTCGGGGCATCCGGCTGCGCGTTTTGGCTCCCGAACCCTTGTTTTGCATCCGTCTTGGTTCATTTTTGGTGTGGACCCTATTTTCATTGTTTGGAAGGTGGTACAAGTATGGGAGACCACCTTTTCTCTTGGAGACCATCTCTTCTCCCGTCGGCCAATTTTCTTGTCAAGAAGCTGGTCTCCTTGGTTTTTGAGCCACTTTTGTAGGTCTCTTACAACACCACTTGCTTGCTTTCAGCTTAGAGACCACCCTAGGAGCAGGCCGACCACCTTGGACCTTTTGAACTGGTCAGTCGACCAGGGGGAGTGGTCGGTCGACCACTTGAACTGGTCGGCCAGCTCTCTGCAGCTTTGTCTCTGTGAGTTGGTTCCAGCTGTGCCAGCTGGAGGGCACAGACTGGATCCTCCATACACGTGTATGGCGGATCTTTGGCCTTGTTTCTTGGCTTCTTGGAGAAGCTTTGGTCTCCTTGGTCTATAAAGGAAGCCCTCCCTCTCCATTACGAGGGTTCAGATTTTGGTGAAGGCTCATAGATACATCCTTCTTTGTATCTCTCCCTTTGAGCCCTAAAAGAGTGAGCTCTTAACCCCTTTGCATACCAACTCCTAACCTAACCGCTCTACCATCACTCTAAGCATCTTGGAGGCCATTTTCAGAGGCTAAAGGACTGGTTTTTGGGTCCAGAGGTTGCTGGTTCTTGCTGTGCCACAAGGGTAACCATTTTCTCCCTTTTTGAGCATCATTTTGATCCTTATTTTAGCCATACTTGCAAGAATATTTGAGCTTTGGTGTAAATTGAAAAAATTCTTATTTTGAGCTTCTTAACAAGTTTTTTTAAGGTCATTTTTCTGTTGGGGGTCATCTACCCCCTTGCATGCTTGTTTTCACCTTGTTTTGAGCCATGCATCTAGGCCTTTGAAGTGAGCTTTGTTTGGCCTTCTAGCCACTAAAATCCAGTGGATTTTTAGTGGCTAGCATACTATTTTAAGCCCAAAATCAGAGAGGGGTGACCCTCTCACCCCCTGTCTTGTTTACTAGCATTGTTGGCCTAACAAGGTGTGACGATCCAGAATTCTTCCCTCCGCTCGAGCGGAAGAGTTGACGCTCGAGCGGACTTTTGGAGTTTCCAAAGAATTGTGCGACGGCCCGAGATTCAGGAGTTGTGATTCTCCACCGAGCGGGAGTTTTTCGCCGAGCGACTGTTGGTTTGCACGCTCGAGCGGAAGAGTTGACGCTCGAGCGGGCCTCTAGGTTGAGTTTTGTTTTGGACATTTTTATTAGGGTATTTGGAACCTCCTTATTTTATTTTGGAGTATTGGTTGTGGTGGTAATATGATGGCAAAGTAAGATTGGGCCAAAAGCTTTAATTAGAATAAATTATCGGCGACCAGCCGTCACTCTTTTACCCTTTTCTTTGTCCACACTTTGAATTTGGATGTGAGGTTAGAACCATTGGAAAGCTTATTTCCGGGGCTTCAATTTGGACACAAGAACGACCTAAAACGGAGTTCGGATGGGAGAGTTATAATTGTTCAAAGTTTTGAAATCTGTCTTGAGGCGAGTCCGCTCGAGCGGAAATCAGTCCGCTCGACCTGGAATTACGGGACAGCAGCGTTAAAAACTGGTTTTTGAGATCTTTTTCCATGTTTTCTTCAATCCTCTTCTTCCTCTTTGCCTTAGTCCGAAACCCTAACTCTCAAACCTTTGATTTCACCCATTTCTATCAACAATCCACCATGGTTTTGGCATGTAGGATGGAGAACTAAGGAGGATCAATGTTTTTACCCGATTAAAATTTGGATTGGTGAAAGTTTCTTCTCAAGCTCACCCCTTTTGCTTGATTGTTGAGGTAAGGGTTGAAGACTCTTTAATATTTACATCCATAGATAGATTGGAGATGTCTTCATGGTATAATGGTGCAAGTTTTCATGTATGTTATGTATATGGAAGAAATTATGAGATTTTGGGAATTTTGGGGTTTGAACATTGGGGGTTTTATGGTTTGAAGATATTGGGAGTTAATTGATGGGTTTAAATAATGGTTTATGAGTCCTAGATGTGTAATTGATGGAAAAATAGTGTTGGGTTAATAAGTTTGATTATTTCTTGAAATCTCATTATTTTCTTGAAACCCTAAGTTTCTTAAGGATGATAACCAAAGATTTAACCCAAATTGAATGTAGAATAATGAAATTGACGTATTGAATTATGCATATACAAGTTTAATTGGAATTTGGTGATACTTGGAAATTATGTTTAAATTTGTAATGAACTTGTTAGAAGCTTTGTGAATCATGTCTTAGTGAGGAAGGAGATTGGGGAAGGGTTTATTGATGATGTGGATGATGTAAATTGAGCCTTAGCAATTTAATATGAATTATGTGGGATTGCGTTGGTTATGTTAAGTTACGTTAATAATGTCAATTGAATTGTGAGGATCATAATAAGTTGTGTTTGAATTATGTTGGAATTCATGTAATAATGTAAAGGAAAAATTAGGGAATTGATTTAGTAAGAATCTGGATGACATGAACTCAATTGTGGAATGTTAAATGAGATGTAATTTGGATAAAGAGAATTAATTAAGAACGAAATAAGTTTTGTGATCCGATTTCTTTGTGTATTACAATTGTATAGGCACAACGACAGGGCAAAACCAAATGTACCAAACACTGTGAGTAATAGTACCTCAACCATATGTTATTTACCGTTAGTCGTTATTGTTATTGACATTCTATCCTCCGTGAGTTAATGTGTTAACATGTGCGTTGGTTGAGAATTGATGGGAACGTTAAAAGGATGATCACACACCGTATGATCCCGAACTTAATCAGATTTTGAGTTATGACTAATGACTATTGTCAATGTACCATCCTAAGAATTACCTATACTCGCATAAGAATTGCATATAACTATTAACACTATGAAGTTGATTTATGAATTGGTCCGATTTACCTACGATTATGGGTAATGTTAAGATTCCGCTAATTAAAAGAAGTATATCTATGTCCAAAGAACCATAAGGAAACATTGTACCATATGTTTTGTTTGCTATTGATAATTAATGTTACCATTCGCTTATCGAACGCTCAGAACTTAAGTTATATGTTTTCAGTATACCATGAAACGAAATGATTGATTCTTGACACGCTATGATATGTTGCAAATGAACGAACGACTATCCAGCTTCTAAAAAGTATTTGTGGCACCCTTAGTCCGGATGGCCCTCGCCCGGGGGTAACAATACCGTGGCCTATGGCCCTCGCCGGGTAATAATACTGCGCTATGGCCCTCGCCCGGGGTAACAATACCGTGGTCGTTGGTATCAACTTTGTGGTCTTCAGACCCACCGTGGTCTTTGGACCCACTGTTGTGGTCTTGGACCCACCGCTGTGGTCTTCGACCCACCGTGGTCTTCGACCTACTGTTGTGGTCTTCGGACTCACCGCTATGGTCTTTGGACCTACCACAGGTCTTCGACCTATCTCACAGTGGTCTTCGGACCTACACCGATCCGATGGCTAATGGGTGTACCACATATAATCTTATGCAAAATCTAAATATGGAAATGATTATGAAAATGATTACGAAAATGGTTTGAAATGAAATGCATAAGACTGCTTCGATAAGACTATGCTTCAGATATGAATATTTTACGGTATGGAACAAAGTGTCAGACGAAGTGCTACACTTTGGTGGGAGCCACCTCGAATCCAGACGAGCCACCTCTTGAGTCCATACATCATTATTTCGTTACCACTTATGCTCGCTATTTCCGTGATTTCATTATTTCGCTATTTCCGTTGTTTCTTTTATTACTGTTATTATGGACCCATGGTCGTTCTGCATCAGAGGCCTATGGTCGTTTCAGATAAACCGGGCTTAAAGCCATTCTCATATGAAATTGGACTATGGCTATTTTGGAAATAATCACGGCATGTAGTTAATCATATGTATCTCTGAGCTACACGCTTGGTTATTCAAAGTTAAATATCACATTATTTATGTACTATTATTCACCGAAGTTCGCTCATTCTATATTTTGTCTCTCTTGTAGGTAATCAACCAGAGATCAATCCTAACCTTTAAGACTTGTGTTCCTCTTGTCAACATTAATGTGTCCAGCACCACGAAGCCGTGCATCATGTACGATCTTGTTGAGTGCCGATTTACTCTCGGACGCCTCTTGATAGTTGATTGTATTTAATTCCTTTTTCATTAATATTTTTGTTATACGCCTATTTGTAAAAATGAGTCGAGGCATATGTGTGTAAACTTTTGTAAAATATTCAGTGATGTTGAGATCCTGGCATGTTAGGAATAGCTCAATGGATGTTATTTTATGTGTTTTATATTATTGGATGCTTCCGCTCAGGCCCCATATGATATGTATAACAGGTTTAGTGTCTGTTTTCGAATGGGTCATGCCCAAACTTTTAGGGCGGGTTTGGGGCGTGATGTGGTATCGAGAGCACGAGTTGCCATCTCACACACGAATCCATTGAGCTTTAGGATGTCTAGAAAGATTTAGGCATCATGCATGATATGTTATCGATATGAAAAGACAAGAATGATGGCAACGTTAATCGCTCATTATTAACTCTGATGGCTACAATTTATATCTGTTGTATGTCCTTTTCCTGCCTTTGTTATTTTGTATAGGCTGGTGAAGAGTGCAAGACATGCAACGTGAATATTGTACTGCAGAGGCGTGGTGAGAATTTGAACTGACCGGTAAGTCAGATTATATATAAATGGTTAGATACAATGTGTGTTATCTATTGGTCACTATTTGTGGGGAAATGATGGTAATATAATTGTGTCTTTGTTTACATTGCTTACATTTAAGTATTGGATATAGTTAAGATTAAAGGAATGTTATGCCTGCTACCTTATGGCCTGTTATGACTCCCTTACTATACCAATGATTAGATCAGTAATTCGGAGAAGCTACTGTATTGGAATATTTTGATAAGATGTGTTTAATGTAATAATTGAGGTTGTGTTAATTATGACCGGTCATAAGAAGGAATTAGATATGGTGATCCTTTAAAATTGTGAATTTGCTTGGTTGACGATTTTAATAGTCGAAAGGTCGTTTCAACGGGCAAAGGCTATTCGGTCGAAGGCCGTTTCTCGATTATTCTGGGCCAATAGGCCATTACGAAAATAAACCAATACCAAACTCACTATTGGATCTTATGTTTAGCGTGGAATGCTGTTGTGCATTGTGAGCTATGTTTGGGAAATTGATTACCGACCTTGAGACAAAGATGTAAGTAATATAATTTTGTGAACTAAGAAAATTACCAACGACCTCGATAGGAATCAGACTTTGTACTCAGATTCGACCTCAGAATCTGTGATTAAAATCGAAATCCGTAATCAGAACTGCTCAGATATGGATAATCGTAACTTGTAATTGGGACTTTTTCTAAATAATAGTCGAATGACATAAAGAGTCTACTATAATGTGTGTTTATCTATATGACACTTGTAAAACAATAAATAATTCGCCTACGTGTATTAAGAATTTGAATCTTACCTCGTGTATTAAGAATTTGAGATTGAGAAATCTTTTCCGTGATATAAGTCCGTGTGCATCTAGTGACTTATTCAGAATATTCGGGTCATGCCATTCGTTATTTCCTGCCTAAGGCCGTTCAAAATATAATAGTATTGGAATAACTTTTGAGTTCTGCAGCTTACATATGTAATTATATTTCGCCTATGGCCGCTTTTATATCGGTGGAGTTATGGCTATTCTATACACGTTGGGTTTAAACTCATACTGCTAAGAAAACTGAATTCATGACTGTAATGGACATAATTACAGAATGTAATCAATCATATGCTTTTATAGTATTGTGCCTTGTGCTTCAATCAAAGTATATAACTATGCTATTCAATGTTTAAGGAAATTCATAGTTCGAGTTACGAAATGTTCGATATGATAAGTGTTTTCTGAAGTGATAACAATGTTACGAATTTCTGACAAGTTTATGATATGATAAGTTTCTGGATAATTTTCCCAAGATGGCAAGTTTTCTGAAAGAAATATTTTGCTATGTACGAATAAGTCCTTCAATTGATAATTGATGAAAATTCTATGTTGAGCTTTAAACTATTCTGTCTTATCTGTTTTGGAAAACTAGTATGAAATGAGTATTACTTTACTGTAATTTGGAAAGCATGATCATTAAGGTTTGATCCGTGTTTGATTTTATTAATACTCTACTCTGAACATGTAATTCCTTGATATGAGATTTGAGTGGTTATTTGGAGTTGTTTGAAATCTGATTTGGCTTAATAAGTCTAATTCTGATAAGGAGCAAAGAGCCCCAAAGTCATCGAGTTAGAATTTGTTTGTGAACCTAAAGAGATTGACACAGCTTATGAGTCACATGTGATCGAATATTTGAGTAAACCCATGTCTGAATGTCTTTAAGTTGTTATAGCATTTGGAAGGTATGAAATATATGAGGATTGTGAATAATGAGATGAAGCTTTGGAGTTATTGGGAATGTTAACAGGAAATTTTAGAACTATTGGGGAAGTAATTGGAATTAAAGTTTGAGCATTCATTTGACGTGGTTCGCTTAGTTGTTAGGGACTTGGGATTACAAATGGTTCCTTGCCGTTGAAATTCTGATATATGTATATTGATCGAAGTATTTGTGATTCCTCTCTATATCAAGTGGGGATTTTCGGTTATGTTTGAACTGTCTTCTGTTTGGTTTTCTTCAATTTCGAGGACGAAATTCTTTTTAAGGAGGGAATGGTGTGACGATCCAGAATTCTTCCCTCCGCTCGAGCGGAAGAGTTGACGCTCGAGCGGACTTTTGGAGTTTCCAGCAATTGTGCAGACGGCCTGAGATTCTGGGAGTTGTGATTCTCCGCTCGAGCGGGGGAGTTTGCGTTCGAGCGGACGGCTCTGTTGGTTTGCACGCTCGAGCGGAAGAGTTGACGCTCGAGCGGGCCTCTAGGTTGAGTTTTGTTTTGGACATTTTTATTAGGGTATTTGGAACCTCCTTATTTTATTTTGGAGTATTGGTTGTGGTGGTAATATGATGGCAAAGTAAGATTGGGCCAAAAGCTTTAATTAGAATAAATTGTCGGCGACCAGCCGTCACTCTTTTACCCTTTTCTTTGTCCACACTTTGAATTTGGATGTGAGGTTAGAACCATTGGAAAGCTTATTTCCGGGGCTTCAATTTGGACACAAGAACGACCTAAAACGGAGTTCGGATGGGAGAGTTATACCTGTTCAAAGTTTTGAAATCAGGTTGAGGCAGTCCGCACGAGCGGAAATCAGTCCGCGCGAACAGGAATTACGGGACAGCAGCGTTAAAAACTGGTTTTGAGATCTTTTTCCATGTTTTCTTCAATCCTCTTCTTCCTCTTTGCCTTAGTCCGAAACCCTAACTCTCAAACCTTTGATTTCACCCATTTCTATCAACAATCCACCATGGTTTTGGCATGTAGGATGGAGAACTAAGGAGGATCAATGTTTTTACCCGATTAAAATTTGGATTGGTGAAAGTTTCTTCTCAAGCTCACCCTTTTGCTTGATTGTTGAGGTAAGGGTTGAAGACTCTTTAATATTTACATCCATAGATAGATTGGAGATGTCTTCATGGTATAATGGTGCAAGTTTTCATGTATGTTATGTATATGGAAGAAATTATGAGATTTTGGGAATTTTGGGGTTTGAACATTGGGGTTTTATGGTTTGTGATGTTGGGAGTTAAATTGATGAGTTTAAATGATGGTTTATGAGTCCTAGATGTGTAATTGATGGAAAAATAGTGTTGGGTTAATAAGTTTGATTATTTCTTGAAATCTCATTATTTTCTTGAAACCCTAAGTTTCTTAAGGATGATAACCAAAGATTTAACCCAAATTGAATGTAGAATAATGAAATTGACGTATTGAATTATGCATATACAAGTTTAATTGGAATTTGGTGATACTTGGAAATTATGTTTAAATTTGTAATGAACTTGTTAGAAGCTTTGTGAATCATGTCTTAGTGAGGAAGGAGATTGGGGGGAAGGGTTTATTGATGATGTGGATGATGTAAATTGAGCCTTAGCAATTTAATTTGAATTATGTGGGATTGCGTTGGTTATGTTAAGTTACGTTAATAATGCTGAATTGAATTGTGAGGGATCATAATAAGTTGTGTTTGAATTATGTTGGAATTCATGTAATAATGTAAAGGAAAAATTAGGGAATTGATTTAGTAAGAATCTGGATGACATGAACTCAATTGTGGAATGTTAAAATGAGATGTAATTTGGATAAAGAGAATTAATTAAGAACGAAATAAGTTTTGTGATCCGATTTCTTTGTGTATTACAATTGTATAGGCACAACGACAGGGGCGAACCAAACAGCCAAACACTGTGAGTAATAGTACCTCAACCATATGTTATTTACCGTTAGTCGTTATTGTTATTGACATTCTATCCTCTGTGAGTTAATGTGTTAACATGTGTGCGTTGGTTGAGAATTGATGGGAACGTTAAAAGGATGATCACACACCGGTATGATCCTGAACTTAATCTGTATTTTGAGTTATGACTAATGACTATTGTCAATGTACCATCCTAAGAATTACCTATACTTCTGCATAAGAATTGCATATAACTATTAACACTATGAAGTTGATTTATGAATTGGTCTGATTTACCTACGGATTATGGGTAATGTTAAGATTCTGCTAATTACGAAACAAGTATATCTATGTCCAAAGAACCATAAGGAAACATTGTACCATATGTTTTGTTTGCTATTGATAATTAATGTTACCATTCAGTTATCAAAGAACGCTCAGAACTTAAGTTATATGTTTTCAGTATACCAGGAAACGAAATGATTGATACTTGAAAGGCAATGATATGATGAAAATGATCGAACGAATATCCAGTTTCTAAAAAGTATTTGTGGCACCCTTAGTCCGGATGGCCCTCGCGGGTAATAATCAGTGGGCTATGGCCTCGCCTGGGTAATAATACCGCGGCTCTATGGCCTCGCCCCGGGGGGTAATACCGTGGTATTGGTATCAACTTTGTGGTCTTCAGACCTACCACCGTGGTCTTTGGACCTCACTGTGTGGTCTTGGACCCACATTTGTGGTCTTCGGACCCACTGCGTGGTCTTGACTCACTCGTTGTGGTCTTCGGACCTACCGCTATGGTCTTTGGACCCACTTTGTGGTCTTCGGACCTATCTCTGTGGTCTTCGGACCTACCGATCCGATGGCTAATGGGTGTACCACATATAATCTTATGCAAAATCTAAATATGGAAATGATTATGAAAATGATTACGAAAATGGTTTGAACTGAAATGCATAAGACTCGCTTCGATAAGACTATGCTTCAGATATGAATATTTTCCGGTATGGAACAAAGTGTCAGACGGAAGTGCTACACTTTGGTGGGAGCCACCTGAATCCGTGACGAGCCACCTCTTGAGTCCATACATCCGTTATTTCGTTACCACGCTTATGCTCTGCTATTTCCGTGATTTCGTTATTATTTCGCTATTTCCGTTGTTTCGTATTATCAAGTTATTATGGACCCATGGTCGTTTCAGATCTCAGAGGCCTATGGTCGTTTCAGATAAACCGGGCTTAAAGCCATTCATATGAAATTGGACTATGGCTATTTTGGAAATAATCACGGCATGTAGTTAATCATATGTATCTACAGTTACACGTTTGGTTATTCAGGTTAAATATCACATTATTTATGTACTATTATTCACTGAGTTCGCTCATTCTATATTTTGTCTGTCTCTTGTAGGTAATCAACCAGGAGATCAATCCTAACCTTTAAGACTTGTGTTCCTCTTGTCAACATTAATGTGTCCAGGCACCACCTGAAGCCGTGCATCATGTACAGTCTTGTTGAGTGCTGATTTACTCTCTGGACGTCTGTTGATAGTTGATTGTATTTAATTCCTTTTTCATTAATATTTTTGTTATACGCCTATTTGTAAAAATGAGTCGAGGCATATGTGTAAACTTTTGTAAAATATTCAAGGTGATGTTGAGATCCCGGCATGTTAGGAATAGCTCAATGGATGTTATTTTATGTGTTTTATATTATTGAATGCTTCCGTCCAGGCCCCATATGATATGTATAACAGGTTTAATGTCTGTTTTCGAATGGGTCATGCCCAAACTTTTAGGGGCAGGTTTGGGGCGTGACAGGTGGTATCAGAGCACGAGTTGCCATCTCACACACGAATCCATTGAGCTTTAGGATGTCTAGAAAGATTTAGGCATCATGCATGATATGTTATCAGTACATGAAAAGACAAGAACGATGGCAACGTTAATCGCGTTATTAACTCGATGGCTACAATTTATATCTCATTGTATGTCCTTTTCTTGCCTTTGTTATTTTGTATAGGTGGTGAAGAGTGCAAGACATGCAACGTGAATATTGTACTGCAGAGGCGTGGTAAGAATTTGAACTGACCGGTAAGTCAGCTTATATATAAATGGTTAGATACAATGTGTGTTATCTATTGATCACTATTTGTGGGGAAATGATGGTAATATAATTGTGCTGTTTACATTGCTTACATTTAAGTATTGGATATAGCTAAGATTAAAGGAATGTTATGTGTCTGTTACCTTATGGCCTGTTATGACTCCCTTACTATAACAATGATTAGATCAGTAATTCGGAGAAGCTACTGTATTGGAATATTTTGATAAGATGTGTTTAATGTAATAATTGAGGTTGTGTTAATTATGACCGGTCATAAGAAGGAATTCTGTATATGGTGATCCTTTAAAATTGTGAATTTGCTTCTGGTTGACGATTTTAATAAGCCGAAAGGCTGTTCTGGGCCGAAAGGCTATTCTGGGTCGAAAGGCCGTTCTGATTATTCTGGGCCAATAGGCCATTCTGAAAATAAACCAATACCAAACTCACTATTGGATCTTATGTTTCTGTGAATGCACTGTTGTGCATTGTGAGCTATGTTTGGGAAATTGATTACTGACCTTGAGACAGTATGTAAGTAATATAATTTTGTGAACTAAGAAAATTACCAACGACCTCTGATAGGAAATCTGTACTTTGTACTCTGTATTCTGACCTCTGTAATCTGTGATTAAAATCTGGAATCCGTAATCTGCTCAGATATGGATAATCTGTAACTTGTAATTGGGACTTTTTCTAAATAATAGTCGAATGACATAAAGAGTCTCGCCTATAATGTGTGTTTATCTATATGACACTTGTAAAACAATAAATAATTACTGCCTCTGTGTATTAAGAATTTGAATCTTACCTCTGTGTATTAAGAATTTGAGATTGAGAAATCTTTTCCGTGATATAAGTCTGTGTGCATCTAGTGACTTATTCTCAGAATATTCTCGTCATGCCCATTCGTTATTTCCGCCTAAGGCCGCTCAAAATATAATAGTATTGGAATAACTTTTTGAGTTCTCATAGCTACATATGTAATTATATTTCCGGGCCTATGGCGTTTATATCGGTGGAGTTATGGCTACTCTATACACGTTGGGTTTAAACTCATACTGCTAAGAAAACTGAATTCATGACTGTAATGGACATAATTACAGAATGTAATCAATCATATGCTTTTATAGTATTGTGCCTTGTGCTTCAATCAAAGTATATAACTATGCTATTCAATGTTTAAGGAAATTCATAGTTCGAGTTACGAAATGTTCGATATGATAAGTGTTTTCTGAAGTGATAACAATGTTACGAATTTCTGACAAGTTTATGATATGATAAGTTTCTGGATAATTTTCCCAAGATGGCAAGTTTTCTGAAAGAAATATTTTGCTATGTACGAATAAGTCCTTCAATTGATAATTGATGAAAATTCTATGTTGAGCTTTAAACTATTCTGTCTTATCTGTTTTGGAAAACTAGTATGAAATGAGTATTACTTTACTGTAATTTGGAAAGCATGATCATTAAGGTTTGATCCGTGTTTGATTTTATTAATACTCTACTCTGAACATGTAATTCCTTGATATGAGATTTGAGTGGTTATTTGGAGTTGTTTGAAATCTGATTTGGCTTAATAAGTCTAATCTGATAAAGAGCAAAGAGCCCCAAAGTCATCGAGTTAGAATTTGTTTGTGAACCTAAAGAGATTGACACAGCTTATGAGTCACATGTGATCGAATATTTGAGTAAACCCATGTCTGAATGTCTTTAAGTTGTTATAGCATTTGGAAGGTATGAAATATATGAGGATTGTGAATAATGAGATGAAGCTTTGGAGTTATTGGGAATGTTAACAGGAAATTTTAGAACTATTGGGGAAGTAATTGGAATTAAAGTTTGAGCATTCATTTGACGTGGTTCGCTTAGTTGTTAGGGACTTGGGATTACAAATGGTTCCTTGTTGAAATTCGATATATGTATATTGATCAAGTATTTGTGATTCCTCTCTATATCAAGTGGGATTTTTCGGTTATGTTTGAACTGTCTTGCTTTGGTTTTCTTCAATTTCGAGGACGAAATTCTTTTTAAGGAGGGAATGGTGTGACGATCCAGAATTCTTCCCTCCGCTCGAGCGGAAGAGTTGACGCCGAGCGGACTTTGGAGTTTCCAAAGAATTGTCCAGACGGCCTGAGTTTCTGGGAGTTGTGATTCTCCGCTCGAGCGGGGGAGTTTGCGCTCGAGCGGACGGCTCTGTTGGTTTGCACGCTCGAGCGGAAGAGTTGACGCTCGAGCGGGCCTCTAGGTTGAGTTTTGTTTTGGACATTTTTATTAGGGTATTTGGAACCTCCTTATTTTATTTTGGAGTATTGGTTGTGGTGGTAATATGATGGCAAAGTAAGATTGGGCCAAAAGCTTTAATTAGAATAAATTGTCGGCGACCAGCCGTCACTCTTTTACCCTTTTCTTTGTCCACACTTTGAATTTGGATGTGAGGTTAGAACCATTGGAAAGCTTATTTCCGGGGCTTCAATTTGGACACAAGAACGACCTAAAACGGAGTTCGGATGGGAGAGTTATACCTGTTCAAAGTTTTGAAATCTGTCTTTGAGAGTCCGCTCGAGCGAAAACCAGCCCGCTCGAGCTGGAATTACGGGACAGCAGCGTTAAAAACTGGTTTTTGAGATCTTTTTCCATGTTTTCTTCAATCCTCTTCTTCCCTCTTTGCCTTAGTCCGAAACCCTAACTCTCAAACCTTTGATTTCACCCATTTCTATCAACAATCCACCATGGTTTTGGCATGTAGGATGGAGAACTAAGGAGGATCAATGTTTTTACCCGATTAAAATTTGGATTGGTGAAAGTTTCTTCTCAAGCTCACCCCTTTGCTTGATTGTTGAGGTAAGGGTTGAAGACTCTTTAATATTTACATCCATAGATAGATTGGAGATGTCTTCATGGTATAATGGTGCAAGTTTTCATGTATGTTATGTATATGGAAGAAATTATGAGATTTTGGGAATTTTGGGGTTTGAACATTGGGGGTTTTATGGTTTGAAGATATTGGGAGTTAATTGATGGGTTTAAATAATGGTTTATGAGTCCTAGATGTGTAATTGATGGAAAAATAGTGTTGGGTTAATAAGTTTGATTATTTCTTGAAATCTCATTATTTTCTTGAAACCCTAAGTTTCTTAAGGATGATAACCAAAGATTTAACCCAAATTGAATGTAGAATAATGAAATTGATTTATTGAATTATGCATATACAAGTTTAATTGGAATTTGGTGATACTTGGAAATTATGTTTAAATTTGAATGAACTTGTTAGAAGCTTTGTGAATCATGTCTTAGTGAGGAAGGAGATTGGGGAAGGGTTTATTGATGATGTGGATGATGTAAATTGAGCCTTAGCAATTTAATTTGAATTATGTGGGATTGCGTTGGTTATGTTAAGTTACGTTAATAATGTCAATTGAATTGTGAGGGATCATAATAAGTTGTGTTTGAATTATGTTGAATTCATGTAATAATGTAAAGGAAAAATTAGGGAATTGATTTAGTAAGAATCTGGATGACATGAACTCAATTGTGGAATGTTAAAATGAGATGTAATTTGGATAAAGAGAATTAATTAAGAACGAAATAAGTTTTGTGATCCGATTTCTTTGTGTATTACAATTGTATAGGCACAACGACAGGGGCAAACCAAATGACCAAACACTGTGAGTAATAGTACCTCAACCATATGTTATTTACCGTTAGTCGTTATTGTTATTGACATTCTATCCTCTGTGAGTTAATGTGTTAACATGTGTGCGTTGGTTGAGAATTGATGGGAACGTTAAAAGGATGATCACACACCGGTATGATCCTCGAACTTAATCAGATTTTGAGTTATGACTAATGACTATTGTCAATGTACCATCCTAAGAATTACCTATACTTCGCATAAGAATTGCATATAACTATTAACACTATGAAGTTGATTTATGAATTGGTCGATTTACCTACGGATTATGGGTAATGTTAAGATTCGCTAATTACGAAGAAGTATATCTATGTCCAAAGAACCATAAGGAAACATTGTACCATATGTTTTGTTTGCTATTGATAATTAATGTTACCATTCAGCTTATCGCAACGCTCAGAACTTAAGTTATATGTTTTGATACCATGAAACTAAATGATTGATTCTTGAAAGGCTATGATATGTTGAAAATGAACGAACGAATATCCGCTTTCTAAAAGTATTTGTGGCACCTTTAGTCCGGATGGCCTCGCCCGGGTAATAATACCGTGGCCTATGGCCCGCCTGGGTAATAATACTGTGGCCTATGGCCCTCGCCGGGTAACAATACTGTGGGTCGTTGGTATCAACTTTGTGGTCTTCAGACCCACCTGTGGTCTTTGGACCCACCTGTTGTGGTCTTGGACCCACTGTGGTCTTCGGACCTACTGCCAGGTCTTCGGACCTACCCCGTGGTCTTCGGACTCCACTGTTGTGGTCTTCGACCTACCCGCTATGGTCTTTGGATTCCTACATTGTGGTCTTTGACCTATCTGTTAGGTCTTCGGACCTATCTCGATCCGATGGCTAATGGGTGTACCACATATAATCTTATGCAAAATCTAAATATGGAAATGATTATGAAAATGATTACGAAAATGGTTTGAAATCGGAAATGCATAAGACTGCTTCGATAAGACTATGCTTCAGATATGAATATTTTCCGGTATGGAACAAAGTCTTTGACAGACGAAGTGTTACACTTTGGTGGAGCCACCTCTGGAATCCGTGACGAGCCACCTCTTGAGTCCATACATCCGTTATTTCGTTACCACGCTTATGCGCTCGTTATTTCCATGATTTCATTATTTCGCTATTTCCGTTGTTTCGTTATTATCATTATTATGGACCCATGGTCGCTTCTGCATCTGTAGGCCTATGGTCGTTTCAGATAAACCGGGCTTAAAGCCATTCTCATATGAAATTGGACTATGGCTATTTTGGAAATAATCACGGCATGTAGTTAATCATATGTATCTACTGATTACGCTTGGTTATTCAAAGTTAAATATCACATTATTTATGTACTATCATTCATTGAGTTCGCTCATACTATATTTTGTCTGTCTCTTGTAGGTAATCAACCAGGAGATCAATCCTAACCTTTCAGACTTGTCTGCCTCTTGTCAACAGTAATGTGTCCAGCACCACGGCCGTGCATCATGTATGCCTTGTTGAGGCCGATTTACCCTCGGACGCTCTGTTGATAGTTGATTGTATTTAATTCCTTTTTCATTAATATTTTTGTTATACGCCTATTTGTAAAAATGAGTCGAGGCATATGTGTGTAAACTTTTTGTAAAATATTCAGTGTGATGTTGAGATCCTGGCATGTTAGGAATAGCTCAATGGATGTTATTTTATGTGTTTTATATTATTGGATGCTTCCGTTCAGGCCCCATATGATATGTATAACAGGTTTAGTGTCTGTTTTCGAATGGGTCATGCCCAAACTTTTAGGGGCGGGTTTGGGGCGTGACACAAAGGGGCCTATATTTACACACTTCTTGAGCATGTTTCAGGCCATTTTTGGTGGGTTTTAGGACCTTCATAACCTCTTCCAGAGGTATGTTTTCCATTTTGGATGTCCATCTTGCACGTGTAGAATAACCCTCTTTTGGGCCTTTCAAATGAGCATATCATTCGTGCATGCATTGACCATGTTTCCATGAGTTTTTGGGCATTATTTCGCATGGCATACTTTTGAATTTTTCTGATTTGGCGACCTCTTGATTGCCTCACATACTTGTAGTGCAAATCCTCTTTACTAGTTTACATTAAATGCTATGTTGGCCCTTGATTTTAGCACTTTTTGGCCATGCCTTAAACTGATTTTGTGCATGTTTTGGACTGCCGTAGATATTTTTTTGGGTCTCATGGTCGAATGATGCTTGTTTTGCATGCTTGTAGTACAATATCCATGTCTAGCTTTGAGTTTTGAGGCCCATTGCATGCATATACTGAGGTGTTTTCATGTTTTGGGGCCATTGCACATCATATTCTAGAGCTTATATATATGCCATATTCCCATGATTTTCACTCTTTAAGTGCACTTGAGAGTTGTACTTGTATGCCTCATTTACCGACCATTGCATGAGCTTCATTTGAATGCATTTCGAACCATCTTTTTAGATCATTTTCCCACTGTCTTGGACCTGCCTAAGGTCTTTTTGGGGGTGGTTTGGTCATTTGTGCATCGCTTTGTATACCTATAGTGTAATCCACTCCACTAGTTTCGGTATTCGGGTCATCTAGCATGCATTATGTGAGGTGTTTGCATGCTTCAAGACCATCTTTTATGCCATTTCAGAGCTGGATCATGTGCCATTCTATGCCATATTTCATCCTTTGCCATGCTTTGTTAGAGTTACATGTTGTGCCTTAGGATCGGTCCTTTGCATTCGTGCATGTTTGCATATATTTTGGTTGTCTCGTTTTCATCATATGGCCACTGATTTGAGTGTGGCTGAGGTCCACTCATATTGGTTCAAGTCCACCTTGCATTGTGTATGCCATTTGGTTCATGTTGTTGCATGTTTGACCATCGCATTGTGTATGCTTTGATTATGCCTTTGTGTATGTCCATCTTCGTATGTGTGTATTGTGTATGCCATATAGCTCATGTGCATTGTGTATGCCATTTTAGTCCATGGCATTGTGTATGCTAGGTTGCATGTGTGCATATCATCCCTCGCATGCCAGCATGATTAGGTTGCATTGCATTTAGGGTGGCATGTTAGTCGCATTGTGTATGCCATCTCATTGCATTGTGTTTGGAGTAGGGTTAGTCCAAACACGGGAAACGAAGGGCGTTTCGTACTCAAAGTGACAAAACGTGTCTCAATTTCCGGTCACCGACACTTTGGATTACCCATGATGAAGTTTAGGCCTTGTTGTGTTTATATGTGCATTCATTTCACATTGAGTCGTGCAATTCGACTCCTCGGCCATCATGCATCGAGATGCATGATTGATGGCATGAGGATCGAGGACTACACTCTCTCGAGCTTGTGCAATGACGGGGATAGTGGTCGTGCGCACATGTGTTGAAAATTCTTTGCCATGCCCCTTTCTTGCTCTCTGTTGTAGCAAACCAGAAACCAACAGCCTTCTAGAGCTTTGTACAATATTTCGGGATCAATTGCAAACAGAGGCAAATCGGGGCATCGCGAGGAATTTCCCAACAAGGCGACTCGAGCATGCATGCATCTTTCATCATTCAGAACAGAGCTGAGGCGGTCCATAGATATGCATATTAGTTTATTTCGTTTCTTAGTTAACTTGTTAATTAATTAGGGTTTTGTAATATTTAATTAGCGAGAGTAGTTAATTATTTATTCGGTCTGTATTATTTATTCAGACCCTCCGAGGAGGGCAATTTTGTAATAAGTGTGCGTGCGTGTGATATATGTCTTCCAACCCCACGTCTTTCTACCTTTTATTTACCAGCTTATGATGGTTAGTTTAGGGCACGTTTCAATTAGCATACTTATGCTCGCATGTTTGCATTCATTCTGTCTTGCATGCACCGGGCTCGGCGTATCATACTAACTGCATTGTATTTCAATTCCGAGTTGAATACATGTTATCTGTTGCATTTCACCTGCCATCTTAGAATAGCCGAGCCTACCTTAGTTGCATTCTTGTATGTGTTGCATTAGGCATTTCAGCATAGTTAGGATCATGCATTTGATTACTAACTAGCTTTTGTTTTGGCTCGGAGTACTAGGTAAGCTTTATGCTTTTGCATCCTTGCATGTTTGTGAGTGACTGCCATGATAGCATGCTTGCCATGAGGCTAACTGCTTATGTGATATAACTGCCTGAATGCCTGTGGGTGAAGGTTGGATTACTTAAGTTGGAACAATTCATTGATTGCGAGTTTTAAGCCCACTTGAGAGTGGCAAATCACCATGTTTTCTAAGCCCACTTGAGGGTGGCAAAATATGCATTTTAGCCTACTTGCGAGTAGCAAACCGCTTTCAAAAACAAACATGACATAAGTTGTTTCAACCTAGGTGATCCAGTCTATACTTGTATGCTATGCGCATCACATAGTAATTCTAGGCTAATAAACTGGAATAAGAGCATATAATGTTTTCAAAACTCGATATCATGGTTAGTAGAGGCCGATCTTTGATCAGGCGAGCAGGGTGCTCATGAAGTGACCTTCCCCAATCATACCCAAGTTCCCGAGCCGAGGCAACTTTGGTGATGACGAACACGTGGCCTTAGGCACGAGTCAGGGTTTCCTAAATTCCCCCAAAATAAAATATTTAGGTGGCGACTCTGTATCTGGCAAAGCAGTTGTAGACACCCCATTTTTGACCGTCATCAAGACTTGGATGTCACCGTTTGAGCATTTGGTGATCATCCGTGTTTCTGTTCGTCTTGAGTTCCCAGAGGTCTCGGCCACGCCTCTTGCCTCAGGATCTCTCGGCTTGACTGTTGTGTGTCTAGTTTTGCACCAAACACACGTGCTTTGCCTTTGAGGGGCAGGGAATGGCTTGTTGGCCATCCCTACACATCACCGGCCATGGCTTGAGGCCACCGGCCATTGGTTTGTTGCCACCGGGCAAATGTTTGGTCGACCAGCACTATTTTTGGCCGCCCGACCATCTATTTTGGTCAAATTGCATTTTTGACTGGCCGACCACTGTTTATCTGCTTTTGCAGATATTTTTATACCAGCTGTGCTAGCTGGCATACACTTTGCTCCCCTCCATACGCGTGTATGGAGGGATTTCCCTCTTGACTAGCTTGTTTGGAAAGCTTTACAAGAGGGATTGTCTATAAGAGGGACCCTCTTCTCTCTTGTTTGGGGTTAGACATTTTTCCAGAGCTCTGAGTTTTAGGGTTAGGGTTTGCATATCTCCCATCTCTATATCTCTCTCTTTTGTGTATAAGTGTGTGTTTGGTCTTATTATTGCACACAAACACCCACCATTACACCTTGCCTTGGCCTCTTGAGAAAAGTCGAGGATGTTCTTGAAGTTCTTGACTAGTTTTGAGCTCAAAGAACCAGCTGGAGCATTGTTTGTGAAGAGGGTCAACAAGGGTAAGAACTTACTCATTTTTTATCCCATTTTTGCATAGTCTTTTAGCCTATCTTGCAACTATTTTTAGACTTTGTGTATAACTAATAAAAGTCTTGTTTTTCATTGCTTTAAATAGTTGCTGAAGGGTGTTTTGAGCTTCGAGGTTGTTTGACCCCTCTTAGGCCTTGTTTGGCCCCATTCTTGTCCTATTTTGGTAAGCTCTGGGACCACCTTGTTTGGATCTCCTCACCACTGAAATCTTGAGGGATTTCAGTGGTGACGATGGTGCCTTGAGTTCCCAAGAAGGAGAGGGCCACCCCCTCTCCTTGTTGTCCTTGAAAAGGGCCATTTTTGCCTCATATGTGAGCACCATGTTTAAGTGTATGATGGCCATGCCTTAGCTGTTATTCATGCTTATTATGTCATAATATAGCTCTATTTTTACTTGGTTTAGACACACCATGCTTTCTTAGCACACTTGTCTTGTAATGCCTTAAATTTGCCTTAACATGCTGTAGGCATTGACCCTTGTCCTAGCATGATTTAGGCCTAGCTTTGTGAAGCTTTCATGCTTGTTTTAGTATGCTTTAGCTCTGTTTTCAGTTGTTTTGATCATGCTCAACATGCTTTGTATAGTCTCCTTGCATTCTAGCTTGTAGGCCTTGAATGTGGGATGTCATGAGCATGCTTTGTTTGCTTTAATTAGTTGGTTTGGCACCTCTATTTTATGCAATTTTAGAGTTTGGCATGCTTGCCATGTGTCTATATTTATCTTCTTTTAAGTGTGCTTAAGGTTGCTGTTTGATGCTTAAGTGTTGGCTGGCCCATTTGCATGCATGTTTGTATGTGTAATTGTCCTCATTTCCATAGCATTAGCCCTTGTTTTGGGCTTGCTTTGGCCAAATTGCCTAAATTTGTTTAAGTCCACCCTTTGTGTGTTGATTGCATACTTGGCTTATCCGTGTTGTCGTGCATGTTTAAGTGGCTTTGCATTTGGCATGCATTTATCTTGGTTAAGTTGCCTAACATGTTGTCACATGCCTTGCCTACTTGCATGCCCACATTAAATTTCGTATGCTTGTCATCCCATACTTTACATGATTGATTCCTTAGGTTATGTGCCTAGCATCATAATTTGCTTGCATGTTCATATTGCATGCCTAGTTTACATCTTAGGTCTCATTGCATTGAGCATGCATTCCTTACCTCTTGATTGAGCATGATAGAGGTTAGGATTTATTAGGTGTTTTGTGTGCATTTCATTTGCTATCAAAGTGCATACTTGGTTTTTGGGCCATCACGCATTGAAATCGTGGTTGGTGGTCAAAGAACCGAGAACCATGTCCCTTTGAGTCATAAACATGATAAGGGATGTGATGGTGCACACATTTGCTTGAAATGCATTGCTATACCTTGTTTTGCCCTCTAACTGTTTGTCAAAATAGGATTGTACAGAAGATTTGGCCGTAGGCCATCTTTAGTCCGAAACCAACCAACAATTGGTGGCGGTGATCATTTCGATGGCGGTGATCATTCCATTTGGCGGTGACCATTTCCCTTGGCGGTGGCATCCACGGGGAGTTCATAGAGTGCACCTTGGGAATCTTACTCGAGAAGGAAGACAGTGTGGATAGAGGCAACTTGTGCATAGCGGTGGACTTGAAAGCAGAAAGGAATTGCATTGGGCCTCTTCCAGTTTCTTTGTTTTGTTAGATTAGTTAATTTGCTTAACTAGTTTAACTGGTCTGTAATATTTAATTAGCTTGTAGGCTAGTTAAATTTGTATTATTCTTTCGGTCCCTCCGAGTGAGGGCTAATTTGTAATAAGTGTGGGTACGTGTGTGCATTTCTTCCAACCCCCACTTCTTTCTTCCTTTTACTTACCTGCTTTGATGGTTAGTATTAGGACATGTTTAAATTAGCATCCTTATGCTATGCATGCGTGCATCATTCATCAGTATTGCATGCACCGGGCTCGGCGCATCATGCTAACAGCATTGTATTCCAAATCTGACTTGAATACGTGCTACTTGTTGCATCCCATATGTCATCCTAGGATTAGCCGAGCCCATTCTATTGACATTCTGTATGCGTTGGATCAACCACTTGGCATGGACTTGGATCATCCATGATTACTAACATATTTATTGTTTTGGCTTGGAGTACTTGGTAAGCATTTATGTTTTAGCATCCTTGCATGAGTGTGAATGTTAAACATAACAACATGATTACCATGTGGCTAAATGCTTATGTGATATAAACTGCCTGAATGCCTATGGGTGAAAGTTGGATTGTTTGAGTTGGAACAACTCATTGAAATCTGTGTTTTAGCCTACTTGCGAGTAACAAATCTCAAATCATTTTCTAAACAAAACGGATATGCAATGCTTTCTTCCAAATTAGGCGATCTAGTCTATACTTTTGTGTTGTGTGCATCACATAGTAATTATAGCTAATTAATCGGAATAAGAACGCATGTGTTTTCAAAAACAAGATATCATGGTTAGTGGAGGCCGATCTTCGGATCGGGCGAGAGGGGGCGATCATAGTTGACCTTCCCCAATCGTACCCAAGTTCCCAAGCCGAGGCAACTTTGGTGATGATGGACACGTGGCCTTAGGCAAACGAGTTAGGGTTTCCTAAATTCCCCCATTAAAAAAATATTTAGGTGGCGACTCTGTATCTGGCAAAGGAGTCCATGTTTGGCACTTCTTTACAAAAATCTGTTTTCCAAAACGATTTGCCGAATTTGGACTCTTTGGTTTAGATTAAGAACCGTGACAAAATTGAGTCGAGGCGTGGTGAGGCCCTCCTGTGGCGTCCCACCGATTTCGCGACTCCTTGGGGAGTTTAGAGAGCTTGACTCGAACTCCTGATATCTTGTTTTGACTACACTTATGTGTTTCTTTGCATTGCATGTGCATAGGTGCGCCTAGGACACCGTGTTGGCCATCTGCTATTCCTGAACGGTTTTTCGAAGGCTTGACTTTGTCAAAGTATGCCATAAGGCTGACCGGTTGCGAGCTCTGCCAGTATAGGAACACAAACCCCGATTTTACCGGGGCACCCTTTTGACCATTCGACCTAGTGCATATTCGGAATCCATAGTGACCATTCCAAACTAGGACAGGTTGCTTACCCGATGTTAGGTTGTTTGAAACCGCTGTGTACGTAGTGAAACCCTAGCTCCTGACAAATAGGACAGGAAAACCCTACCCCAACGTAGGGGTGTTTTGGCTCTCTTTTACTTGCTATGTCCTTTTGGAGTGTATCTCTACAGGGATGTACATATCAGTTTGCAAGCTTGAGCATCAGGCCTGCAGGCATCAGTATCAGTGTTTTTGAGAAATATTTATATCTGCAGGTATCCAATTCAGTGTTTTGGGATAGTGATTTTTGGGGAACGATGATCGATATTAGATGCAGTTGTTCGATTCACGCTTTGTGTTTGTTCTGTTTGAAATTTGAAATCTTTGCATGTTTTCCCTTTCAATTTAGGGATTCAAGTACAGAATAGCTAGTGTTCTCTTTTGCTGAGGCAAGATAGATATCTGATCTGTCAGTCACCGTTCAGGATCGACGGACTCATCATGACAAAGAATTCAGAGGAAATCGTGGTTATGACAGCTGCATTAGATTAAGGAATCACCCTACAAAGTGAGACCAATGTTGATGTACCACATCCATGCTTGGTCGCTAGCTGCGTGCCGTCTGGGAACCCGGTTATATCGGGCTCGTGAGCCCATTACATTCGAATTGATGGGGATGATTGGTGACCTCTAGAGGTCTATGGCAGATCTCGCTTATGGAATATCGGCTTTGTCACCGGTGCGCCATATAAAAATTTTGTACTTCATGAGCCTCCCCTATTGGGACGGATTGTGATCGAGCTCAGCCAACCTGAGGTTGTCTCGTGTTATAGTAATGACGTGTCAACATCAACCCAAGCCCTCAACCAGACAGAGGCCAGAGGTAAGAACAAAATGAAAGGCGGAATCGATCCCATTAACAAGCTGTGGCGGTGAGGCTTTGAAAGGCGAGGGATGAGTAAGCAATTAGCGATCATGACCAAGATTGTGGATGATGTCTTCCTCCAATGGCCGATTCAAGCGAGTGAAAATCGGGATAGGCAATCATGCCACGGCAGGTTCCTTCCACTCCCAACTCAGTGCACAGGAAAGATCGGAAAGTCAAAGCGATTACTGCACGACCCTTTCGCTAGTGCATCTAGAAAGAATTCTCAGACTTCAAAGTATCTGCCTCGAGGGCGCAGAGTCTTTCCCGCACTCTACATGCCTTTGTCTAGGGCGCTCCAGATCCTTGCCAAAGGGCACCTTAAACCCTCGAGCCTAGGCCTCTCCCAAAGAATCTCCCTCCAACACATGATCTTTGCTTTATCACTCAAGGCGTACCACTAGCAAGCCGTTCACGCTTCTGGAATGCTAATCACCTTCGTCCACGATGTGCTGATTTGATCGACAATGAGGTTATCCTCCACCCACCTCGAAGTTTGTCCTTCTTGAAACATTAGATTTTGAGGATACTGCGAGTATGTGATCGGGGAATGAACCACCTGCGGGCAACCCTTGGCGTATTTTGGATGTGGCGTCTGGCACGCATTTTCGGGCATCTGCGAATGCTAGGTTTGTAACCACGGCTCGGGTGTAAAATTGGGTCTTTTATTTTGTTTTTAAGTACATCTCATTGTCTTGAGTTAGTCCTTTTTGCTTAAGGGTCTGTCTTGTTATATCGAGTCAGTCCCCTTGTATAGAATGTCAGGTGATTCCGGGGTTGTTGCCTCGTACACCGTTTTTGTTTTCTTTTGAGTCTGTCTCTCTTTGTGGAGCCGTTGTAACGAGAAAATCTAAATAAACAATTCTTGACTATCATGTTTTTAGTGCTTATTATACTTTGAGCTAGTTGTGCGGAGGATTTGAATGAAATGGCGGAGCGTCCACTTACTCTTACGTGCTCCTAAACTCATTGTATTGACCTAAGTTTTCAAACTGTTTTGAATTTCTTGTGGTGATGAAAGCGAAGAGGAAGAATTCCTCGGGTTTTACAAAACTTTGATCAATTTGAGAGAAATTGAGGCACGCTGAGCCTTTAATGAATAAAATCCTGCTTGTTAGCGTGAGTACTGGAAAGGACCCTAGCTTGATCCAGATTGGTTCTACACTATCTTCAACGCGAGTGATGTGTCGCTTTCGTAAAAACTTTCAAAAACAAATTGTTTTGCGCGGTCTTGTGAAGACCTGTGTGGGATCGCTCTTGAGATTGTGCGGCCTAGGATCGCTCTCAGCCTCAAGATTCAATCCATTTGTTTTCAAACCTTGAACCCATTCAGAACGTTCAACAATCAATCATCAAGAGGCTGTGTGGCGGTTGAAGTAGCCCTCGAAAAAGAGGTACCAAAGTCAGTTCAAGAGGTCAGATGTCGTCAACAGAAGCTTGTGAAGCTAGAACATAAGCACCCCTTAAACTAGGGGCAAAAATGTCCGATGTGCTTGAAGAGCCGGAGATGGATCCTTTTGCAAATCAATAATAACAGCCACTCTCTTGGATACAGATGGCTTCAAAACCCTAAAACCATTTGGCATGGACTTGTTACACTTTGACCCTTTGAGAGGCTCATTTGGTAAAAACGGGAAGGGTGACCCAGGCAAAAGTTAGAGCAAGAGAAAAATAAAAAAAGAAAAAAAGGATACCAAAAAAAAAAAAAGATGAAAATGCAAAAAAAAAAAAAAAAAAAAAAAAAAAAGCAAAAAAAAAAAAAGAGAAAAATCGAAAATAAAAAAGAAAAAACAAAAGCTGCAAAGGTCGAAAACTTTAGCGGGCACCTTGGCAAAAGTTAGAGCCTAAAAAAAAAAGTGATGGTTAAAATAGCCGAGTGTACCTTAACCGGAACTACGTAAGGATTATTCCCATGTTTGGGATATGTAGGCAAGTTCATTCCGAAGTCCTGACCACAACGCTTTCAAAGCGATTTTGTCCATGTATTGGTTTTGCCCACTCTTGCCTTCTCTAATTCCGATAGTTCGGTTGTGACACCAGAACTACGTAAGGCTTGATTCTCATGTTTGGGATATGTAGGCAACTTCATCATGAAGTCCAGCCACCAACGCTTCCAAAGTGACTGTGTCCATATATTGGTTCTGACCATCTTAAGTCTTCGTGTCAAGAGTTTGATGCGTGAACATCACTAATGAGAGCTGTTTACAAAATCTTTGCGGCATCATCCGGACAAGGGGCAACTAGTTGCCATAAGTCGTGTTCAAACCGAGGGCAACTTTCCATTCTTGCGACCCGCGCCTTCAAGCAAGGGCAATTTTCCATTACCTCCAATCAGGAGTTGCATCTCGAGAGTAAGTTAAAAGTGCTCGTTGAGCATTGACCGTTTGCAAAAATAGTTTTTGAGAGTTTTTTACTGAGGTTGACTATTTTCTCGAAAATTATTCCATCTTTTCCAAAACTGGACCATTTTCTTAGACCCAAAAAAGGAAAATTTTCAGTACTCATAGCCTAACTCGCATGGTTTTCTAATAAAAAATCGAACAAGTATGTTAATCTAACTCTCATATTGGTCAAAACTGTTTTAGTAGAAAGCCTAAACAAAAAATGGTCAAAATGATGAACTAGGAGCACAGTTGAGCCAGACTCCCTATCTTTCCCCCAATTATCAATGCTTGCCAGAAGGGCACTCCATTCGCCAGAAGAAGATACAACTAAAGCTATCATTATCGAAGGGGTCGAAAGCTCTCAACAACCTCAAACAGCGAGGTATCAAGCCAAGTCTGCGCGAAGCACAAATTAAGAATGGATCAAGATACTCCATCAGGAACATCGACTAGGCGTCTCGAGGGAGAAATAGCCAGCAGAATAATAGTGTTGGGTGTAAACCCTCAACCTCTATTATTCATCCATCAACCACCCCGGGAGGGATATAAAATGAGAGAGTAAAGAATAGAGAGGGTGCTGCGATGAGAAAAGTAAAGCGAAGGGTTTTGAGAGAAAAATCGAGCTCGAGGGCCGAGTGATGTGAGGATCACAAATGAGAAAGGGTGGAAATAATGCCAGAAGGAACTAGCTTCTCGTGATTTAAGGTTTCTCACTTTGGTAACCATATACTGTTTATGCGTGTCTTTTGTTTTGTTTACCTCAACTCTTGTTTAGAAATCTGCATTTTAGCGTGCCTACGTTGTGTTTAGAGTAGTCCTAACTTTTTTGCTTTTCGCGATTGGAGTCTTTTCTTTGTGTTCAGGTTGTAGGCTCAATACCACAGGTTTGAAAAACCCTTTTTCAATTTCAAAATTAATTATTTTGTGTGCTCAAGAGTGTTATGCCATTCTCCACATCTATCTTGCGAAAGCAAAAAGAAGAAAAAGGAAAATTTGGGAGCATCCGAAAGTGCGCTTCACGCGCCGATTCTATCTTTGTATTAGTCTTGTCGATTGAATTTGATTGTTCGGGGTTTTAAGGTGTATAGAATAAACCGAGAAGATGGTCTCGTATGCTTGATTAATTCCAATGAGTATGGGCGAGTGTTCAAAGCCCGAGCAATTGGGTTGTATAAGTTGTTTGCCATTGGCTAGTTTGTTACCCGGTTTATTTGCAATACAAATGTTTGGAGTTTAGACGGAAGATCAATTCCATCTACATTGTGATGTGATGTGATATAATGCAATGTCTTGAAGCATGAAAATGTACTAAAGGTAACACTTTTTTCGGATAAAAAGCTTTGTTTCATTTCATTATCTCTTTCAAGTACAAAGTTTTGGAGAAAACAAAACACTCGCCTCGTGGGCAAGATCTGAGTACTCTAGCTACCGGCAAAAGCGAGGGAAGCGAAGAAAAAGTGCAAAGGAAAAAAAGTGTAAAAAAAAAAAAAAAAGCGGCAGAAAAGTAGAAAAAAATCACGGATCGATGTCATAAAGCTGGCCTCGAGGCACAAGGCTAAGGTTCACCGTCCTCGCCCTTCCGCAGAGCGAAGGTCCAGGAGCATCGTCATCAACATAGATCATCGAGCCCCTCAACCGCTTGCCATCTCCGGGTCTCCTCCTCAGGGACATGACTCTGCCTTACTCCTCCGCCGCCTCCCGAACTCATACGGGTTGCCGTGGGATGGCAAGGCGCTGTGAGCTACTCCCAATGTGAAGTGCGCTACGCTTTGGTGTGGGGGTGTACTTTGCACTTGCATCTCGTAGTGGAAGCGGAAGGGCTATTTGAAGCACCTCACTCATGTAAAAGGGAGGCGGAAGGGGAGAAGAAATTTGAAAAGTACAAATGGAAAACACATCAATATATCAGTCTGAGAATCGACGGTAATATGAATACAAGGTGTGTGAATCTGCGTGAGCTGTGATTGCATCGCAGTCGCGAGAATCTGCAACAAATGAATGTGATGTGTGCAAAATCATGGCCGATTAATAGCCAGTGCAAAATGCAATGTGTGGGCACAATTAGTGTATGAATCTTGCCGTGAGTAGTCTAACAAATTGTCAGCATAGCAGGTCGTCGACGCTGAGGAAATGCAGCCAAGTGAAGTGAAAGTGATGTATCAAGTGTGTTGAGTTGTGCACTAGATTATGTAAAGCAGTTCATGTATGGTTTGAGACCGGTGAATGGAAAGAACATATCGGAATACTATAAATAGCCCGGAGGTCGGTGGGCTTTCTTCAAGCATCCCCATCAGCGGCAAGCGATCGACCTTTCTAGTGATCATGCGAGTGTACTTTCGAGGAAGCCCGCAAAAGTGTCGAAGTCTACCGATTGATTCTGCGAAATATCAAATAAATTGAAATGAATGACTGTGCAGAATGCATAATGTAGTAGTACATACGGGAGGTAAGCCGTAGAACCCGACTAACTCATGATGGTGGAGGGGGGGAAGCAATAGGGATCTGTTAAGTAGCCGCCTGCCCTCTCCAGACATGTCATCGCTGTGGGTAGTGCTGCCAACTAACCTCCCCGACCTATCCGACTCAGTTCGCCACTTTCTGGGACTTCGAAGCCGTCTCGATATCCCCTGTCTCGCATCTGCTCGCCTCCAACTACCGCAACGCAGTAGGGCCTCTCTCGCCGACGTGCCATCCTTTTGCTTTTCAAGGGCCGCGATGATGTAGAATCTGGACGCATTTCCACGTAGTCGCCTGTCTTGCCACGCAGAAGCCCTCCGGTGTCTGGCTAGCCGATCCATGTAATCGACCATCTCCTGGAATGAACCTCTCATCTCCTCCATGTAGCATGGGAGATGGAGACCTTGGGACTATCTCGCTTCCTGGTAAACCTAAGGTGCAGCGTGGCGAAGAAACCTCGCTCATCAGTAATACCAAGTCTGACAGATCGGGCCCTCTAGCAAAATCCTCGAAAGCGTCTGGTCTCCTCTGCGCCCACCAAATCGATCACTTGAATCACGGCCGGCAATGGAGCCCAAGGTCGCCAGTGATCTCTAAACTACATGCGCTGATTTGTTATCTAATCGTTATCGGTAATACACGAGTAAAGCTAATGCTTAAATAAACTCTAAAAGTTGAACACTCTTACTCTCTGGGAAGCGCTTATGGTGTAAAGAAGCTACGAAGAAGATGAAAGTCTCTCGCTGGGCCTCCCGCGACACACCTTACGCCGAGCGTCGGGAGAATGGAACGAGAGGGGTCTCTACACGCGCCGTGCACCGCAGAGAGAGTCTCGTAAAGTAAGGCGTAGACCCACAACCAGAGTAAATCATCAATGTGCTTACGATAAAGCGTAATACAGAATAAAGCAGTATAGAAGCGATTAATATTTATAGAGCAATAGACAGTAAAGTGTGCAGTACAATACAAATGTATCTGATGTGTGCTGATGTCACGGTCGATGTAAACAGAATATATTGTGTCTGCGTGTTAATAAGTCTCTGTGCATCGTAAGAAGCCGCCCGGTGTGTGCAAGTGTACAAAGTATGTGAAAATGTAAAAACATAAATGTAAAAGAGGAAGAAGATGTACCCTCCAAAGCCCTTGCCAAGAACTCTCTGGGGCTAACAAGCGCATCACCGCGAACGGCGAAGTTCTCGAGCTCATATATCAAGTGATAGAGTGGCTGAAAGCGGCGCCACTCCAATCGAAGCGCAGATCCCGGGTCACATCCACGGTAGTGTGCCAGCGTAGAGAAACACGGTGTTACGCCACAGTGGGCGGCCGGCCGGGCTATAAGTAGTCCCTAAGCGTAAACTGTCGAAGGCCCATGAGCTTATCTTGCTCCAGCCTCTTCCCGAGCCATTTGCCTCCTGCGCCCTAAGCGTGGTTGAGTTCGAAGCGGCTCGAACCATGAGTATCCGACAATGCCGGGCGTGCAAGAGGTGGCATCTCGGCCGAGTAAGTAAACCCGAAGCGGCCTCCCGGCTCATCCATTAGTCGGTTGTCGAAGGATCGGATCATTTCTCACCCCGATGCCAGTGAGCATCGAGAAATCATAAGGGAAGTCGCTCAAATGCATTGTCTCCGTGGCAGAGAGAAGTGGAAGGAGCCTGGGTGGTGTCCCACCACTCTCCACTAGAGCGGCAAGGAGAGGCCTCAAGCTTTATAGTGGAGGCGCGAGCCTCTTACTGCGAGAAAAGCGGCCAAAGCCAGCCTTTCTAGTCCACGATGTGGCGGATCAGATCCGTAACTCCATGTACCCGATCTCTGGCGACAACATTCCCATACCCTCGGAAGGCATGGGGAATTTCTCACGTATTTAAAAAAAGCAAACAAGTAGGAAATATCAACATACAGCTGATTGAAGAACAATCAAAATGGACACTGAGTATAGTGTGTGTGTGCCGCATTTTTTCCAAGTTCAAACAAACATTGGAGTGCCGTGTGCTTGCAAAGTGAACTACAAGATGTCTTTGACGTGACAAGATATGTTTGAGTGATTCAATACAGGTATAGTGTGTGTGCACGTTTTTCAAGTTCAAACAAACATCGAGTGCCGGTGTGCTCGCAGTGAACTACAAAGCAGCATGACGATCATGATGTGTTTGAATGGTTCGAGCAAATATAGTGCATGTGCGGCGTGTTCGATTCAAACAGAGATATCAAAGTGCAAGTGTGTTCACAAGATTAACTACAGATGTCTGATGTAGGTCAATGTGATTCGTGTTAGCGTAAATTAAAGAATGAGAATCAACTATGGCGATTAAAGTGTTCACCGACATTGCATGAAATGAAACAGAACGAATATACCTCAGAAGCGCCAGTATGATAAAGTGTGACTCGACTCGCTAGAGAGGGAGAAGCTCTGGAGCCACCTATCCTCTCAAAAGCTCTTTGAACCGGGCGGGTCTCGGCTTGGGAGGCTGATGTATGTGAATCGCCGGCCAACGATGGAAATTCGCGGAGTTGAATAAATGCGACGCCAAAGGCAAGAGAGCTCGACCTCAGAGGATCCATCTCTTGTGCTCCTGGGAGTCACTTCCATCGCTGAAGCTTGTCCGCCATCTCGCAGGAAAAGAATGTTGAAAATGCGGGAAGAATGAAAACCTGAACTAGAATGTGAAAAGTCAATAGTGAAGTCAACCTTGTGAGGGCATGGAAAATGGCCTAGAAAAGCCGAATAATGGAGAAGGGCATGGAAACCAAGAAAACTCGAGGAGCAAACCCTAAAAGGTGGAAATGAAAGAAACAATCAAACAAAGAAATGTTCGGTTCAAAATAATTCAAACGCTGGGTATTCACAATCAAACTACTAAATGGGCGCCAAACTCAAGAAATGGAAGA